>CM019177.2:1385169-1425612 GCA_009739505.2 Apolygus lucorum
ATTTGTTGAGATCCGCCGAGAGAGATCTTTAGTTAATACTCGGCTCCGAAGCACCAAAAATGTTGAAGGGGGGTTGCATGAAATGATTGGTGGGACTGTATAAAATTAGATTCACTGGTTTATTACATAAACGCGAATGATAAAACATTAGAGGAAGTTAAATAGAAAACCGGAACCGACCGACATCTTTAGAGAACAAAAAAAGTCTGGGTTTCACACCTTTTCACACGCATGCGCACTTTTACAACCCCCGCCCTTTTCTATTATCATCCCCTAAAACAATTGCCGCCATATCTCTTATCATTTAACATTACTCCCCGCCTTGAAATAGTTAACATATTTCAACCAAAATTATGTGCTTAATACAACAAAAAAATCGATAATTGATTCAATTGCAATACATTTTCCTTAAGTACTTCAAAACTTGACAATCGTTAACAATCCAATGATGATCTTCATTGGTCCACATCCAAGGTTGTAGTAGTAGTAGGCGTTGAAGAACAATCCGTGTTCATAGGGGCATCCATAATTGGGCATAACTTTACAAGAGACGTTTTGTGGTTTTTCCATCTTTGAGAAGTATGGTGGCGACCCGAGAAATGCCATCCTTTCCGGGATGTAATCGAAGAATTCTAGCCATCTTCCAGTCTGCAGGTCTCAAATTTTCATCCTTTACAGCAACTAGCGTTCCAACCGTTACTTCTTCTCGCTGAATTTCCATTTACTTCTTAACTGTTGGCAGACAGATATTCTTGGCTCCAACGTTGCCAGAATTGCTGAATGTATTGATTCAGACGATCCCACCGCCTGGTGAGTGATTTATCCGTGTAGTCAGGTTCCGGAGGTAAGTGCAATGGTCCGCCGATCAAAAAGTGAGCCGGAGTTAATGGAGTCGGATCATCAGGGTCATCCGACAGAGGAGTTATAGGGCGCGAATTCAAACATGCCTCAATACCGGTTAACAAAGTGTATGCCTCTTCGAACGTCATAATCATTTTTTCCATGGTTTCTCTTTAGATGAAACTTTACAAGTTTGACTGATGACTCCCATAACCCGCCGAAGTGAGGAGCTCCTGGAGGAATAAAACGCCATTCCACACCGAGATTTGCACATTCCTTCCGAATATCCTGATTATTTGCGAAGAATGCAAGTTCCTTTTGTGCACCAACAAAATTGGTTCCGTTATCCGAATGAATTTGACGACTTGTCCCCCGACGTGCGAAAAATCGTTTTAAAGCTGCCAAGAAAGCTTGTGACGTCATATCCGTTACTAATTCCAAATGTATGGCTTTTGTAGTAAGCATACAAAAACCGCGATGTAAGCCTTTCGTTTTACCGATTTCCGAGTTCCTAATTTTACGTAAATTGTACATCTTTCTACAGGTAGAGCAGCCATTTTCGGGTTGAAGTGGTTTTGGTGAAGCCTTTTTACATACCACGCAATCGTGAACTATTGCCTTTGCCGCACTTTTCCCTTTAGTGGCCAATATTGACTTCTAACCATAGTCAAAAGTGCCTGAGGTCCCAGATGATAATTATTTTCATGAAATTCTCTCATGATCAATTGAGTTAGCCGAGATTTGTAAGGAAGAATAACCGGATGTTTTCTAGCTTCTGGAATGAAATTTGCATTTGCTAGCCGACCACCCACTCTAATCACTCCTTGATTATCCATGTATCCACATAGTTGAAGTAATGGACTTGTAGTCCGAGCCAAGCCTTTCTTATTTTTGAATTTTGCAAATTCTTCTGGAAATGCCGATGCCTGAACCGCCTGTAGTAAAAATATTTTTGAATCATCCAATTCCCATACTGTAAGTTCTTTCTTTCTCCGATTCATTTTCTTCTGCCGACAATTGTAGGAAAATCTGAAAATCCATCCAACCACACGAACCAATTTCTCCAGGATGAAAATCGATCTATCAGATCCAAAACACCGCTGGCAACACAGACCAAAGAATAAACAATCTTTTCTGTTCCAAAGGCTTTAGATTTTCTCCTCTCCATTGCGGCCATTTGAGTGTATCGGATTGCAGCCACAATGGTCCAAACCACCAAAGAGTTGCATTTGCAAATTTATGAGGAGAAATTTCCGCGTGAAGCCAAATCTGCAGGATTATCCGCTGACGCTACGTAGTGCCATTGATATGGTTTTGACAATTGTTGTATAACCGAAACCCTGTTAGCTACGTACGTTTTCCATTGCTGTGAACAGCCATTGATCCAAGTGAGAACAATTTCCGAATCCGTCCAATAATATGTTGAAATTTCGGGGTTCTGTAGAGATTCCTTGACCTGATCCATTAGTTGTACTAGCAAAACTGCTCCCAATAATTCAAGTCTTGGCAAAGTTTGCTTTTGTAAAGGTGCTACCCGAGCTTTAGCACACAGAAGTTGGCTTGATACATTCCTTTCCAAATCCCATGATCTGACATAAATGCATGCTCCGTACGCCTTTTCCGAAGAATCCGAAAATCCATGAAGTTTGTATCCAGATACTTCACCCTTAAATACCCGTCTAGGTACTACCATACCGTTCAAGTCCATTAACTTATTCCGAAAATGTATCCATTTGTCACTAAGTTCATCAGATAACATTTCATCCCATGTCATCCTAGTTTGCCATAGCTCCTGTAAGTACATTTTACCTTTGATCAAAATTGGACTTAGAATTCCAATTGGATCCCAAAAAGTATGTAAATCCGACAATATCATGCGTTTATTTACCCGAGTCCGATTGTGTGCATGTACTTGAATGATCAAACTATCAGTTTGGGGTTCCATACTAGTCCAAGAGCCTTGATGGTGTCATTGTCCGTCAGATTAATGCAATAATGATTATCCATATCATTACTCAACTTGTCCATAAGTTGTGAAGAGTTACTACACCACTTCCTTAATTCAAATCCTTTTTCCTTCAAGATTTCTTCCATCCGTGATTGTTTGTAAGTCAATTCCTCATAAGTGTTAGCGCCGTCAAGATAGTCATCCATAAAGAATTTTCTTCTTATGATATTTGCCGATTCCGAGTCATTTTGTTCAATTGTTTGAGCCAAATGATGCAAACACCGAATTGCCAGAAATGGAGCTGGTCTTGTACCGTAAGTAACCGTCTTAAGTCTGTAATGATTCAAAGGGTTGATCAGGATCGTCCCTCCATAATATCCGTTGAAAATCCGTGTGTTCTTTTTGTACCCATATCTGTCTATACATCTTAGCTACATCAGCTGTCAATCCGTACTTGGGAAACCTAAATGCCGTTAGGATCTCGAATACATCATTTTGGAGAGCTGGACCAGACATTAGAATGTTATTCAAGCTCATACCAGTCGAAGTTTTAAACGACGCATCAAATACCACCCTTAGTCCCGTAGTACTACTTTCTTTGAAAACCGCGTGGTGAGGTAAGTAGTAGTGTGCCGAATTATTTATTTCTTCCGTTTTGACCAGTTCCATGTGACCCATTTCCAAATATTCTTTCATAAATTCCGAGTACCGTTGTTTTAATGGGGCATCTTTCCCAAGCCGTTTTTCCAAATTTAAGAACCGAATTTTAGCTCCATCCATAGAGTTACCTAGTGATTGAGGATCCATTTTAAAGGCAAAGAAACCGAATACCGACCGTCCGAGTTGATTTTGATTGTTGTTTTAAAGAATTCTTCACATGCCATATCCTCTTCCGTCCGTTTTTTAATCATTGTTGATGTGAGTTGATGATCCGCATCCATCCCAACATCTTCCGAAGTTCCGTGAGTAGTTACAAAACATTGCCGATCCGTTATTGTTTGGGTTTTAAATTCTCCGCAGACAACCCATCCTAAAGCCGTTTTTTGAAAGTATTTCAAGTTTTCAGAGATATGAGCCGTTGGGTGAAATTTAGTTTGCCGTAGAATATCGAAGAATATTCCAACACCCAGTATTCCGTCAATAGTCCGATTAGAATTGTAGAATTCCGTATCCGCCAATTGCTCCTTTAAGTAAAAAGGGATATTCCATTCAGAGTTGAGTGTAAGTTTACTACTCAACGAACCGTTTGTAATTTCTGGCATTACATAGAAATTAGCATCAATACTATAACCAGTAACCGGTGATTCAAGTACTGCCGATACATAGCCAAAAGAATTCGTTCGTGCATTGTTTATTCCGAATATGTCAATTTGTCCTTTTTGAAATTCAGTGACAATTTATCAGCAAATGGTTTTGAAATAAATTCAATTCCGAGGCCGAGTCCATAGAAACCTTCCCAAAACAGGCTTCTTATTACTAACAAAGATAATTACTTTACAAGTAGGAAAAATAACTGTTGTGGGATTCCGAGTAAAAGTTTTTGTACAACAGTTCATTGTTGATTTTGAAAGTGAGTCTCCTCCAGATGTTCTTGCTGATCCAGGTTGGGGGTGAGGAGAGGGGTTACCACCATTAGAAGAAGGGCAATGACCTCCGTAGGGCTGTGAGAAGTGACCTTGACCGCTTTCCTTCCCCATTCCAGAATCTGGGTCAGTGTACCGACTTTTACTGCAAAGCAAATAATTGTGTTTTTCCGAACATGAAGAACACGCCCGACCAGTGCATTCCTTGACTCTGTGCCCGAATGACAAGCACTGCCAGCAACAGCCAATTTTAGTTACCAATTCTCTTCTTCCTTGTATAGTACTTTTCCGAAAAACACTACACCTGAAGACAGGATGCCTACCGTTCTCACAAATCCGACAGTCATTTTTAGAAGTTCTATCCGTTTGAGTAACCAATGTAGCAGAAAATTTTGAATTTTTGTTTTTGACCGGAGGTATTTTCTTGATTTCTGATTTTTTTCTCATAGGCTTCCAAGTAGTTATATTGTTGAACCAAAAATTTTTCCAAATCTTCATAGGTTGGCATATCCTTAGAAATCGAAGTATTTTCTTCCCAACATTTAAGAGTCACATTGTCCAATTTAGATGTAAGCAAATATACAACAAAACATTTGTTTCCAAATTTTGCACACCTAACTTCCGTAGAGCATTAATATTTTTGACAAATGTGTTGTGAAGTTCCCGTAAACCTTTTGCCGATTGAACTTCCAGTTTTTTGGTTTCAAATAAATTCCCAATGTGAGTTTCCGTAAGCTGTTTATTGTTTTTATAGTGTTCAACTAACGTATTCCAAGCGACCTCGTAGTTTCCGTCTGAAATTTCAATCCCATCTATCAGATTAGCAGCTTCATCTTCCAATAAACTAACCAAATAGTGAAATTTCCTGATATTACTCCCAGCTTGAGGATTTTCGTGTATTATAGCTTTGAAACTTTCATAAAACCGAAGCCAATTTTCCGTCTTGCCATCAAATTTTGTTATATTTATTACTGGTGTTTTAATCCCAACATTGTCATTGATTGTGTGAACTATGGTTGATGGAGTTGCACCGGGTTGTGCGTTGACTAGAGACTCCCCGCCGTCCGCATCCGTCTTCAATAATTTGATTTTGGCTAATAAAATACTTTGAACCGAATAGTATTTTTCCTCAAATAAAGTATATTCATTATCATAATCGTCGTCGTCACCCTCGTCTTCCGCAGCCTCGTCGTCATCATCTTCCTCGAACTGTTCAAAGAAAACTTCCTCGAATTTAGGGAGGAGAGCTTCCAAATTCCGTAATTTGGCCTCCAAATCGACCAAAGTAATGTCCGCCGTTTCATCCGTAATAACCTTGTTGATTTTTGACAAGGAACCTTTGTATGACCGAAGTTTTGTCTTTAGAGCTTTTGACAGAGGCATGTCGGTAATCAATCAGGTAGAGACCGAGGAAATAGAAATGGTAAGGAAAGTTTTCTACTTACCAAATCTCCGAAAATACAACACTTGAAACCGTTTGCCGTGTTTACTTGCCGTGAAGTTTCTTTTTTCATTGATAAAAGTTCCGTTCCGAGTGCACTAAGCCCGCATTCCTCCGTTGAGATTCCCGTTGTAAGCGAAATGATATCGCATCCGTCGCCGAAAGGACCAAAAAATGTTGAGATCCGCCGAGAGAGATCTTTAGTTTAATACTCGGCTCCGAAGCACCAAAAATGTTGAAGGGTGCATGAAATGATTGGTGGACTGTATAAATTAGATTCACTGGTTTATTACATAAACGGGAATGATAAAACATTAGAGGAAGTTAAATAGAAAACGGAACCGACCGACATCTTTAGAGAACAAAAAAAGTCTGGGTTTCACACCTTTTCACACGCATGCGCACTTTTACAACCCCCGCCCTTTTCTATTATCATCCCCTAAAACAATTGCCGCCATATCTCTTATCATTTAACAAAGTGGTTGCTGAAGAAGAGGAAATTCTCTCATGTAAAACTATTAAGAGTTGACAAATCAACCTAATGACTGTCAAAATTATACGAGAATGGACGAAGAAACTTATGTTGCGTTGTTGTGGTTGTTGGTTCCTTCGTTTCTATAAACTCACTTAAAAACTCTCAACGAGCTTGTCTCATCGAAAATCCAGCTATATTATGCGAAATTTTGTATCACAAAAACGCGCTTTCCGTTCCAATGATAAGTACAAATAGGGTAAGTGATAAGTGAGAGCGACTGCTTACATGTCGCTACTATTTGCAGTAATTAATGCGAGCCCGCATCAACCATCCAACTCCAATAAAAGTCTTGTAGTAGGGTTGTTTTGTATAAATATGTGAGGTCAAGCGTACATGTAAGTGTAGCGCTATTTGAAATGTTGCTGCTCAAACTCCGGTGGTTTAGAGGCCGTCGCACAGTACTGTGAGTTTATGGGTCAAGTGATCAAAAATAAATTTGTGGAGAGTTCTGTTTGGGAAAGTTGCTCTGATCATGGATTTCATACTACTTCATATTTCAAGGAAAGTAAATTGCACAATAAGTAATATTAGAAGGAGTTTATGAAAAATATTGAAATTTTACATTCAAAACAAAAGTAACATTTCACCAATTTTTACAAAAGTTTAGGTACCGAAACATAGGTAATAATTAGATGTCTTTAGAAGTGCATTACACTGAATAATGAATCTAAATCTTCTTCGTCATTAGCGCTGCAGATGCTGGAGAGAGCGCTTCCACAACTCAGTTCCATAGAGTTAGATGTGCTTGGTGCAGCATTAGGTATCAGTTTTGTGGATGGTGGTCGTGTCAATGAAGTTATCCCTAATCAGATACTGGTTGATGACTTCATAATCTTTTCTTTTCTATTCTGTTGATATGAAAAATGCGAAGATTTGGTTTTTTTCCTCTCCACACTTTCCTGAGACTTTAATTTTTCAAAAAGCTTTCTATTAGGATTGAAAATTTCATAGAAAAAAAATGTCGCGGCTAGTCGCGGCAAATTCCAACGGGATTGAGTCAAGGGATAGTGCCAGAAAACATTCATCAAATGCCTCTAATTCCTCATTTCTCCTCTTTTTGAGAAATTCACTATATAATGTAGGTTTAAGAAGAAAAATTGGGAATTATTATTGTGACGATTTTACCGAGATGCTTAGGGGAAATTCATACTTCAAAAATTATTAAAAACGTAAATATTGCCGTGACTCGTCAAGAAGAGCAATAAGACCCAACTTGTTGATATGACGGTATCCGCATTCATAATGGCATAAGCAGGTAGTTCATCGTTAGCGTTTTGGGTGAAATGAGTTATTAACATAAATGATCGCGGAACTTGGGTGAAATGATATAACATAAATGATCGCGGAACTTGCCCTCTGGTGATCCATAAGAGGCTTATGAGGTCAGGAAACCTATTTAACCGTGCTCAAAGATTATCTGCGGATAGGTTCTGTAACAATATAGGTTGAATTTCCATCTGTACAACAAATGAGAATTACACCTAATTGCTCATATATTGAGTCAGAGGAGGGTGTGACGACCCTACCCCTTCAAACCAGTGATTAGATTAAGTCAGCCGGCCTGAAGAGAATATCGATTCATATCTCTATGAATCGGATATCCCTAAAGGCGTAGCTCAAACAAATCGGGAACAAACCAAATCGGTTTGTCCCTTATAAAAAAGTAGGATCGTCACACTCCTCTCCCTAAAACATACTTCTGGGTTTCAAACAGAAGTATGTTTGAAAACAAGTCAAAGGGACTGAAAATAGCATGAAGCCCAGGAAAGGACGTCTGGAAGCTTCAAGGGAATTCCTCCATCGTAATGGTACTATTGCAAAAGAAGAAGAAGAAGAAGAATGCCACGAATGGGTCATTTATGCCACGAATGGGCCATTTATACATAAAAGAATAAATCAATGGAACTGAGGAGAAAGCAAACTAAATAAAGAATACAAACGACGAAACATTCAACTGTAATGATTGAAAAGGCAAATGCAGAAAAGGCTTATATAAAAGAAAAACGTAATTGAAATTAATAAAATGCCAGATTGGCAAAGCCTAACAAGAGACTGAATTTAATTGCCAGATTGGCGAAGTTTAATGAATGAATTTAATTGCCGGATTGGCGAAGTGGAAGAAAGGAATGAATTTTATATAGAGATTCCTTCTGGAATACCCATGAAAAAATGGAGGGGAAATGATGAAATAAATTCAGTGCATTTCCACCGAACCACGCTCTGCTACCATGTAACAATGTAGGTTGAATTTCCATCTGTACAACAAATGAGAAATACACCTAATTGCTCATATATTGAGTCAGAGGAGGGTGTGACGACCCTACCCCTTCAAACCAGTGATTAGATTAATCAGCCGGCCTGAAGAGAATATCGATTCATATCTCTATGAATCGGATATCCCTAAAGGCGTAGCTCAAACAAATCGGGAACAAACCAAATCGGTTTGTCCCTTATAAAGAAGTAGGATCAGTCACAGTTCTTGCACTCCTTTTCTAACTAAACTAACTAATAGACGTTAGTTTTTTCGATTTTTTTACAGATACTCACAGTACTGTGCGTCGGTAGCCATGGTGGATTTATAAAAAGTCAGCTAGATCATGAAATAATAATCATGGTACCTGTCTTTGAATACAAGGAAGCTATGTGTCTCACTCTCACCCACCATAATAACACTTACCTCTCTCTCGTTGCCCTCGTCTCTGCCATCAGTTATTCATGTAAGTGTATTTTGCTAGAAGACGAAAAGCGTGAAACTAAGAGGTCTTCAAGCCCCATACGACTGGAAGAGTTGCTGAAGGAGGTGAGCGAATTGGGAGGCAAACTCCACGAGACTTCCAAACTCTCTAACGGACCGTTGCCTGTCGTCGCTCTGCTTCCTTCTCTGACTTCAAGCAGTCTCGTCAGTAATCCTGCCAGGAACCTCAGGACTTCACCCTTCAAGCCCCCCAGTGCAGTCACGATGGGTGTAGCCATCAGAGAAATACCTGCCAATGAGGTTCGTTTTTAAATCCTCTTGATTGATTCTTTTAGTTGTACTTGTACGTTCTAAAATTGTTCTTAAATCACACTTTTCGAAAAACATTAGAAGGATTCAGTTCATTCACTCATTATTGAAAATAATAAACCAAAATATTTCCGTAGTTGTTGTGGAGAAGGAAGCAGAGGACGTCAATATACTCTTTTCAACATTTATTTGGCTAGCGCTTTCGGGGCAAACTATGGCCCCTTTCTCAAGCCTATATTCACTCTGTATGGGGCCTCTGAAAGGGGCCATAGTTTGCCCCGAAAGCGCTAGCCAAATAAATGTTGAAAAGAGTATATTGACGTCCTCTGCTTCCTTCTCCACAACAACCAAGAAAATGACTACAGCAGGAGTACAGAACAACCAAAATATTTCTAGAATAGAGTTTAGCAATCGCGCTGTTTTTGGAAATCAATCATGTATGGAAGTTAAGTTGAAAAGCCTGATGGTGTCGCCTTGAAGTTTTGTGTTGTTGCGTTTTTAACCGTAGCGTGGACGACATTCACTGTGTATTTTCTAAATGGCGTGAAATTCTGGATCACTGCTACCAAAATCCTGAAACTCCAAAAAATGACTCTCCAGTGGAAGGAAGCTGTAGGTTATGCCCACCCAACTTCGTGCTTTTTTGTTATCTCCGTGATTCATGAAATACCTAATCCGTTTTGTGTTAATTCGACAGCCTTGGGCAGAGCAAATGACAACAATGGTTGAAAGCCTGCTGCAGTTGGAACTCAGTGAATGGGGCGATGAGTCCATGAAGGAAGAATTCAAGTGTTTGGCATCTCCGACCTTTCTATCGCATCAACACCTATTATCCTTCTAAAAATGGTAAGTATGTTCATTAGTATCAAAATTTGGGAGGGGGGGGGGGGGATCCGTTGTAGCCACGGTCACTGGGGCGAGCGATGTTTGGCGGTGGAATTTTGACCGACTTCTGCGGGGGTCGTGGGTTCAAATCTCATCGCCGGCAACGTGCGTTTTTGGGCGTCCGGGGCTCCAATCTCCTCGTTCCAACTCAGGGCGGTGAGGCAACGGGAAGCCTAGAGCGAAATCATCAGAACAAATTCTGATCTTCCCATCGGAAGAGAGCTGAGCTGATGACGTCCGCGACACCAGGAATGGCAGTCGCACACCAAATCCAACCTGAAATGGTTGTTTACTTTAATTTTTTGCTACTTTACTATCAAATTTGGCTAAACTTTTTGTTCAGTAATGGATGGATTCCAGGGGACTTCCCATTGGAAAAGGATGAGGTCAATTTAAACCAGTTGGTAAGAGATAAAACACGCATTTTTATCTACCTTCCTTCTCCACGTAACTGTTTCACTCAATGTAATTTAGATATTATTTCGAGTAAGAAATAGGGCACCCCCTCTCAAATTTGCCTCGAATTTGAACAGCATTTTAAAATCCATGATCTACGACACCCAACATGCAAAATCGAGTTCAACCCCCCCCCCCCCCAACCGCCAATGGTGCCATTACATCGTAATGTTGAACTTTCATCTGTTAGTTTTGGTAGGCAGCCGTAAAATATTACATCCGTGTTGAAGGTAAAACACAGAAAATATGCTGTTTGTGGTGTCCTAGCACGACTAATTCGCACCATGGTGGGACAGAGAATAATGCATGAAAATCCGGAGGTATAATGAGAATTTTTCCTCAATTTCAAAGCTTGGTACAATTAGTAAGCTATAAAGGAACCGAAATATTGAAAAATCTGATATCTTGTGAATATTATCCCCCGCATCGCCCCTCCCCTTGCTAATGTAGGGTGTCCAGCGACCTGAAAAACCGGGAATCTTCAGGGAATTTTACTTCACTGGAAAACTCAGGGAATTTCTTTTTTTTTACTGAAAAACCCTGAGAAAAGCCCTAGCGCCAAACCTTTTACTGAGAAGTGCCGGCAGTCTGAAGGGAAAAAGATTTTAGTACGGAAAAATTACATTTTAGTACATAAAAATTTGACTTAGTGGGTAGTGATTTTATTCCTTGAAACTACCCATAATAGATTGGATGTGTCCTCCTACGCAAAATGTAGGCTGTTTCCAAAACGCGGGAAGAATCCCAATATGAGGGTTTCATGCAAACCCACCCGAGTGGCTTTTTTTTTGTGAATTTAAAAAAATATACCTACGAACTTTATATCGTTGTTTCCTATCCTAGTTTAATGTTTAACTGTTCAAGTTATCATCAGCGTGGCCAATCACAAAAAAAATATGGTAGATATAACCTGAGTATTTTGCTTCCTCACTACCGAAGGTAGGGAAGCTTTGTATTCGTGAAAGAAGTGAAAAAAAAATGTCCTCCAAAATCAAAATGTCCACTTCTTCGCCTAAACTGCAACATCACACAATTCGATTTTGGTCGAAATTGAGTTAGACATGTTTTTTTATTTGAAATTTCGCGCCCGATCCGATGGAATCATCAGTTTTTTGCTACGAGCCACCAGAAGCGCTAAAATCGTCAATAACCGAATCTCGCACATGGCAAAAACCGTCGCAACTCCGCACAAAGCTGGACTATAGGGAGGAAATGCGTACCGTCTCCCGACCATCCGGTATGTATCTTGGTTTCTTAGTAACGTTTCTAGTGTTAATCAATCCAATAAGCAATGAGGGTATCTGTAGATGTTCATGAATAATTCTCCGTTTGACTTTACAAGAGATTCTGTAACCTTTCTGTAAAATCATGCAGTCTTTTCTTGAGTTCACCTTGTGCGAAGTTGCAATAAACAGTTAAGTAGCTTTGTGTGATGTTGGCTTTAGATTTCCAGTCTTAAAGAGGTGCAGAAAAATTTTCTGGGAATTTTTTGTGATTTAGTTCTGACTCAATTTAAATTTAATTCTGATCTCCGTCCTATTTTGACGTTGTTTCCCAAAGGCTTACTTGTTTTTCGCTTATTATAGCAATGCTATGCAGCATCAGTTTTCTTCTGTTTTTCAGAATAATAAATCTCAGAAGGGCGAAGAAGAGAGTGATGACGACCTGATATCTACGTCACAAATCATCAGCTTAATGGCTGAGGAAGGTATACAAATTGTAGAGACTAGTCCAAGAGATGACATAGATGCTGCAAAATTGGCATTCAGCGTAGAAGAAAAAGTTGTTATGAACGGTATCGCCAATAAGGATGAGACTGACGTTGACTTAGTTTTTTTGAGGGAAGAATCCCGGCCACATGTACCGCAAAATTTGATCTCGCTATGTGAAGAAGATGGAGAAGAACCATTAAGTGACACTCAAATGAGAAAGAAAATGAAAGAATTCAAAATCGGAATTTTCAAGCCTCGTAAAGATCGTTGCGATATTTGCGTAGCGTACGAAGAAAATAATATCAGCGAAGAATAGTTTAAAGAGCACCACGTGAATCAATAAAGGCTAGGGTTGAGAAAAAGACGAAGAAGAACTGAAAGGAAACTGCCATACTGCTATGATCTGATGGCTGTCCAATTCTTGCCTCAAATCACTGCCAGTGCAGAGTATTATAAACTGCAACTGAGTATTATAAACAATGCTGAGTATTATACACTGCAACTGAGTATTATAAACAGTGCAGAGTATTATAAACTTAATTGGCAGTACACAATTATACAGTGTACAAGCTCGCTTCAGCTGACTCAAAAAATTATTGGTTTAATGAGTCGGAAGCTAAGTTGTCAACTTCCACGTTCGCAATATTTCTGGAGGAATACGAGTATGTCGAAGAATGTATTGCTTTCCAACGAAGAACAGCTTTCCACAGCTACAGCATTCCTACAGCCTTTCTTGTAATATATAACTCGGATGGGTGTGGTTATCAAAACCGAAATTCTACGCTTTTCAACGCATTGCTCTACCTAAGCATCAATAAGAAATTCAATATCATCCAGAAGCTTTTACTCAATGGCCACACGCAAATGGAATGCGATAAAACGTAATAAAATAATTTGTTCGTGCAATAAAGAAAATTTTGATTTTATGTACAAAGTACCAACCTACTTATTTTACAGTGTACAATTAAAATACTTATTTGTAAAAATGTACTGTGTACAATTGTCTAAATTTTTTGTGACAACCTAACACAAGTCAGTGTGAATATGACGCAACGTCACACAAGGTCAATTCGATTGCTGACTCACTTCGCACAAGTCTACATGCGTGCGAATCAACTTCGCATAAGTCCGCCATTTTCCTTCAAATTATTTTTTTCGATGAAATGTGATTGTTTTATGGTGCGGAATAACGTAGAATCTGTGGGCAATAGGCTAAGTAAGATCCATTTTCATAAGTACGGACACGAATCATTGAAAACCACTGTTTTGGCTCTCCTGAAAACTTGGGAAAAATGACTTGTGAGATGTTGCAGTTTAGGCGTCGACTTGCTTTTTGCGTTTTAGAGCTTCCCGAACAATTTTGGTTCCGTGTCTGTCTGTCTGTCTGTCGGTCTGTCTGTGGTCAATCCTTGTCCCGGGCAAAACTATACTAACCTGTGGTCCGATTTTGATGAAATTTTCAGGGATTGTGCGGGTTAGGTCCTAGACGGTCCCCTATCAATTTCAGCACCTTCGGACCAATAGGAGCGAGTGCGCATGCGCAAACGTGAATTTCCTGGAACCTCGGTTTCTAATGAACCGATTTTGCTCAAATTTGGAGGTTAGTTAGGGACTAACTTCTAAGAGACACCCTATAAGTTTCAATCAAATTGGTCAAGCAATAGCCGCTGCGCATGCGCGAACTTTAAATTTGTTGTTACAACCAAAACTCCGCAACTATTCAACCAATTTCGATGAAACTTTCAGGGATTGTGTGGGTTAGGTCCTAGACGGTGGTTTTATACCTACACTCTTTCGTTCTTTTATTTCAGTGGTTTATATACCACAACTATTTACAACACTATTATAAACATTAATACCTGCAACCCTATCCCGCATATTATCGCCAATATTTTGGTATTCAATAACTCTTTGAATCATAATTTTTTCGCCAACTGATTCTATACGTCCATGTTACAATGATTGAGGAAGCTATACTGCCCACCCAACTTGGCAGACGTTTTTTTTAAAATATAGATGTCCCAAATGTAGAAAAATTGGTCAATTATATTAAAATACAAATTTCGATAAAAACTAGACTTCTTTTTATATTTTTGTTATTTTGTTATACTGCCACAAAAATTGCTTGATTTTTTTTCGAAAATTAGCTGGAAGTGTTCATAAGGGCACACATTAATGTTCACCCGCATCGCGTAAATTTCTCAAGTAGTCTGATTCTGGTTACCTAATTTATTTTCATAACAATCGAAGGTGATAAAAATCCTGTGAAGTGGTCGTTTCTCACGAGTAAACAATCAAGTTTCGAAGATTTCTACGTTCATTCGCTATTTTTTCGAACTATTGAAGGTGAAAACAAGCCTTTGAAGTGGACGTTTCTCTCGAGTAAACCTACAAGTTTTGATGAATTCAATGTTAATTCTAGACTTTATCCAAGTATCGAAGTCTCTGATGTGTGTGTCATGAAATCTTTGTAGCGATCAAAACTATTCGAAGTTATCCTTCGATTTCGGTTAAATATTCAGGAATTGGGCGAATTTAGTTGCAGATGGTCTCTATGAAAATAATCACCCTCTTACTGATATCTACTTCCACAGTCCCCATCTAATTTCGATGACATTTTTAGATATTGTGCGGATTGGAGTGTAGATGAAAATCATCGCCCCGGACTGATAGGTACTCACAGATTGATGTTTTCAGATAAGCTACTATATTTCTGATGATTTTCGTTTCAAAATGTCCTTAAAAACCTTAATTTTGAGAAATTATGGCCTCATTTATTTATATTTTAAATGATGTAGAACCCTGGAAAAAGTCGAGAATTGACCATGTAATACCTGGAAAACTCAGGGAATTTTTTTCTCCGGGGAATCGCTGGACACCCTGTAAATTTTGATACTCTGGTGGAATAATGTGCAACTCAGAATTTATCTGAGTTGAATAACGAAAGAAACACGCAAATCGGTTGGAACATGCATTATTAAACCTTAGGTAAGCCCAAAAACAAAAATTAAAAAAAAATCGAAATTCCGGTGACGTAGCGCACGTCGAAGTAAAAAAGAACCACGAAAATCGGTTGAATACTAAGGGCTGGGTAGATTACACAAGATTTTGTCACACAGACATACGCCTATGAATTCATAATGGTCTAAAACGGATTGGTGTGTGGTTATTTTTTTCTTCGAGTGTTGTCCTCCTTCGCCGCAGATTAATCGCATAAGGACGCCCATGTCTTACTGTGAGACGTCCTAAAACACGATTTTTGTTAATGTACATAAACTTTTGTTGTGTTGCAAACTATCCATCGCTTACGTCAACTATCGTATGTCAACTACCCTTGGAAGAATCAGTGACAAATAATAATAAGAAATTTGAAATGTTTCAGAATCCAGTTGTCCTAGAATGAGGTCCGCCGCTTACGGAAATCTGGTTGCCTTCAACTGTGTAGTTTGCACCCAACAAGAAGGCTACATGTACCATTTCCCCGTTTTTGAAGGGGAAGTTGTGAGTATATAATATATTATCTGTCAGATTGCCTAATATTATTTGATTCGTCAATCCCCCTTCAAGTATAGGATATTTTATAGTTACTTGATGTGTGTTCTCTTTCTGTTTTGTTATTTCGGTAACACGAATAGGCGGAATAATAATTTCTATCGAAATGTTACATATCAGTGCTTGTTTGAAACGGGTCTAATAGCTAATGGGGGGTGCTCCTTGATTTTTTTGACATGTTATGTCTTTACTATGGCACATAAATGAAAAATCGTCACGCGGGGAGCGTTACGCGGAAATTTCTGATGATTTTCACGTACAACCAATCGTTCCTAAGGAAAACTAACTTCCTCATTTTCCACCCCACAAAAATCGTTCACCACTCATTGGAAAGCTCTCAATTTATTAAACATAAGACATAAAATGTCTCTCGTGGTTGCGTACTTGTACGAAAGCTGTATCCACCGTTTGTGTTTTTGATTGAATCCAAGGTTTCCGTTTCAAGTTAGAGATTTTCCGTATCAAATTAAATGTTTTCTATTTCCAATTAAAGGTTTTACATTTTAAATTGGAGTTTTTGGTTTATTATTTTCAATAATAAGCCTTTGGAATCGAGCAAGAAAAAAAAAAATTTAACCCCCCCCTCAAAATTTGATGTTTTACGTTTCAAGGTACGTAGAATACGAAAATCGAATAAAAAAATTTCCGTCCGTCCGCCGTACGCCGTACGCGGCACTTTTCTTAGCAACACTGGACCGATTTAGTTCAAATTTGGTATATGGGCTCCATTTGGGGTCTAGTTGTGCCGCGAAGCTTTTGGTTGATGTAGGTCACTTCTAAGGGGTGAAAATTAAGGGTTGAAATTTTCAAGAGTGCCCTAGCTCGAAAACTCTCGAAATAAAGTTATCGTTTTTTCACCAATTTTAAATAGTATTGAATTTTTAAAAATTTTTGAGACCACCCGGAGCTCTGTAGGACAAACCGTTCGGTCCCTACGAGTACTTGAAGGTTTTCCTTCGATAAAACAGGATCATGAGTGTGAATCGCAGAAGAGGTCTAATCCCCGTTGAAATTTTATCTGACTAAAATGCGATCGCTGTTCATTTCTTCGATTTGTATACAGTTTTGCCTTCTGCGTAACCAGTAATCAAATTTCCATGTGAAGCTTTCTATCTTTCCAATCGAGTGTGAAGCGTTTAGTTCTTTCTAATAAACTTGATTGTGAAGGTATGAAGCCAGTATGGTGTGGTAGGTAGTACCTAGCTGGTAGGTAAAAAAAAGTTGGTAGGTAAAAAAAATGGGTAAAAAACACTGCAAATCATTGCTCAAAGGCTTCTTCACTCTTCAGATCACTGATCAGCTGAGTGAACTCCGAAGCCATTTTCAATCCTGTTGAATGGAAGTGCTCTTCCAGGCGTCTTCAGCATTCGAGGAGATTTTCTTCACTCCTCAGATCACTGATCAGCTGAGTGAGCTCCAGAGCCATTTTCAATCCTATTGAATGGGAGTGCTCTTCCAGGCGTCTCCAGCATTCGAGGAGATCTTCTTCACTCTTCAGATCACTGATCAGCTGAGTGAGCTCCGATGCCATTGCTCAAAGCAAACCAAACATTTTATGTTTCGCGTTTCAAGGTGCATACAATTCGAAAAATAGTACCTACCGACATGGAAATGAGTGCCTCCTGAAACTCACTTCATCGACGATTTATTATTAATAAAATCAGGATTCATTAATCTATACAGAAGGGTGATCTATACAGAAAATAATAAACCTTTGAGCAATGATTTGCAGCGTTTTTTACAATTTGCACTGAAAATCATTAAAAAATTATGATTTTTCTGTCTAGTTTTTCATCTTCTTTCAAGGGGGGACCGTAAATAGTCGGGATTTCGGTCTGTTAATCTGATATCGAGCCTGGTATTACCGTCTATAGTAGGCAAGTGGTAGATATCGCCTACTTTTGACTTCTAGGAGTTGAAACCGCCTCAAAAAAAGCTGATAATATGCAAGCTGAGATTGTTTGTGAACACTGTGAATAACTGAGGACCATGTATTGAGTCTGAAAAACATCTCGACGAATTACGCAAATGGTAGATTGTATATACATCACAAACATTTTCAGTATTCACATTTGCATAAAATGATTTTTGAAAGAAAGGCGGGAAAAAATTATCGTATCATCGATAATTAGCGAGATCGACATAAATATGAGAAAAAAGTGGGAGACATTCCTAGCGAACTTCGCAGACAAGACGGGAGGATGGGAAGGTGGGAGGGTAATATAAATCACCAAGCGTTAAGAGATGAGACCGCGCTAGTGGCAGAGAGTTGCTTGTGTCACCCGTACCATCTGGACACCTCACTCCCGGTTTATAACCTATTTCGAACCAAACGGACAAGCGGGGAGTCTTGAAAATAGACGTCTTCTCGGGAATGAGGAATTTCACTGATTTCTGTTAGCATTTTCCCTGAATAGTTAATGGTGTGGGATAGATGAAAATCGGGCTGATTTCGGAAAATAAGTCTCCTGTTATTTTTGGGAGACAGTCAAAATTGTTGATTTCAAAACTAACCGGGAAAACAGACGTGCAGCGGGAACGCTCGCTGATTGGGCTGTTCGGATCGCCGTCTCCTCCCAGTGTTGCCCATTGGGACGACGAAATCGTGTTTTCTAAGAGAAAAGTTATCAAACAAAAACAGGGGAAACCTAATTTTTCCCATCTCGCTTTTTCAATTTTTTTCTTCAGTTTTTCGATTTCGAACTTTACTGTTTCATGAAATTTTGCAACTGGGGACGATAGATTTCTCGATCTCAGCGCTTCAAGCGGCCATAAATGAACTATTCCAGCATGACGTCATTTTCCCGGTTTTTTTAAACATTCGTATTTTCTACACTGTTTTGTTTATTCGTAAATTAGGAAGTTTGGGCTGAAAGTTTGCCTTAGGAGGTTTTTAGAGGTGCTGAATCCGATTTTGGGGTCAAAAATAGGAAATTCCGACATGGTGAAATTCCTCATTAATATAAAGATGAGATCGGCGGAGAATCGAGTTAGCTGATGCCGGAGTTTCTTGAGGGATGAACCAGTAAACATCTTGTGATGAATTAGCACAATAACTTAAAAAAGCTATACGGGTACTTTTGCATCATGATTTTTCGAAATATTTACGTCAATTTATCCAAACAACTACTCTAGTGAATATTCCCCCAGAGAGACACTTCATTGACCTATGAAAAAGGTTTGCAGCACCACAAGAAAACGAAAACATAAGAACGTAAATTTTTCCAAAACTCAGCCTTATAAAAACTTTTATTTTTTAGATTTTTAATCGAAAGTAGACTACGTCCTGAAAACGTCCTGGGTAGGAAAAACTGTTTATTGCTATTTTTAATCTAAGGTAGACCTCATTCTGAGAATTTTGGCACCAACCGCGACCTTCTAACGTGAGTTCATCTGTTTCTATGATTTTTCAAAGTTTCGACCGTTTATGACGTCACGCGCCCCTCTCGCCTGGGCGGAACCCCCCAGCCCACTGTGACGTCATAAACGGTCGAAACTTTAAAAATTCATAGGAAAAGATTTACACACGCTGGAAGGTCGCGGTTGATACCAAAATTTTCAGAATGAGGTCTACCTTAGATTAAAAATAACAATAAACAGTTTTTCCTACCCAGGCGCACACCCTATTCTCTTTTTTTCCTTTTTAGCTCAGTTTGGGAAAATGCATCTCAGAATACAACTTCACGTCGGCCGTCAAACACGTGATTCTGGAACCCTGCCTCCTCCATGCGCTCACCTCCACTGGTCTGGAAACTTACACTACTAGAGCAATTCATGCTATCGACGAGGAGAGTGAAGAGGTTTGTGGACCCCAATCATTCAATTTTTAGTGCATTCAAAAAGTAGTAGGGTTTCTTGACTACGAACAAACACTCTTCACTTAGTAGCTTTTGATCGTCGATCGTAGAACGATTTTTGAGACTAAAAATCGATTTTGATCGAAGAAAAGTGGAGAGTAATTTTTATGAAATAATCACGTTATGAGCAATTTTTTAAAGTTATTCCATTTCAGTAGAAATCTTCGTACAAATGTTGTCACATTCATATACCAAACTTTCTTGTAAGGCTTACAAAGCATTCTTGGTTTTTCAGTTGGCATGTCCTCCTCTTGAAGAGCCTGTCTGTCTTGTGGGTCTTCGCCCTTTCATAGGGGTTGTCGACGTCCTACTCACCAAGTCTTTCATAGTCATCATGTCATCTTCATCAGACCCGCACGCTAAGTATGCCAGATGTAAACGTATACTCCTAAGTTAGCCAAGCTAAGGGATTTTTCGTATGGTTACAATAATCTTCATTGAGTAAATCAGAGATCAGAATAATTTATTGATGGGCGATGCTAATCAGATTAGATTTCAGGTGACCTTTCTTTATCCACCACAAACCTGTTCCTTCTTCGAGTCCTAGACTCTTCAAATACAGTGAAACAGACAGAATAATGAAGAGTTGGATACGAATTCTTCATGATTTTTTGTGAAGATCTCAGGAATAATACTTTCGCGCAAAAAAGTTGCGCGCAATCGTGCGCGATTGACACTAACTTCATTTTTCAAATGGAACACCCCCTTTTTTATTACAGATTCCAGTGGCGTCTCCTCCAGGCAAACATAGCAAACACTGTTTGCCCTACTAAAAATATGCAAAATGAACAAATTAATTTTTGTTGAGATTCCCCTATAATTCCATTTTCTAGAAGTAATATTTAGCCGTTTTTGGAAAATTTTTATAACATTTAGGGACTATTTCATGATAAGTAAGGAAGTTAGACGAAATAGGGGAATGGAATTGGTAAGTATTTTGCCTTAAATAGTAGCCCGCGATTCATCAGCGCGTTGTAGAGATCGGTAACTACGATCGATTGTAGATGATATGTGAACTAGCGCGGGGACCGGAGATGCAAGGCAAGCAGTTCAAAAAATGAATTTTGCGAAACTTTTTTGAATGAGAAAAGACGATCGGCGGGTAGTTGGGGGGTCAGTGCGGGGTCCAGTATTCCTATACCTACCCCACTATAACAGCATCAGCCAAGGCAAGCAATCGAGAAGCTGTTTCGTGACCTTGAAAGCAGAGAAAATTGGAAGATGAGCCATGGATACTAAGCTATGGGTTACGCTTCATTAGCAACCAGTAATCAAGTTTAATGAAGAAATTCTTTATTTCTTTGAATTAAAGAAAGTGTGAAGCGTTTATTTCATCTAAATAAACTCGATTATGAAGGGAAAACATGGTTGGTAGGTAGTGACAATAGCAAAGCTGTATTCTTGCTGGCGTTTGATCTATACAGAAAAATAATAAACCTTTGTGTAATAATTTGCTGCGTTTTTCATTATTGTTTATTCTTCTAAGTCTGGCCAAGGTGTTTGCCTGACGAATATTCCCACCTGACGCCACTGAAAGATTCGGATTCTAAGTCAAAATTCATGAAAAACTCATACCCGAACCGATTTTTTTTATTGCGCGCAACCTGGCTTTTTGCACGCTCTAAGTTGCGCAACTCCACAATAGCACAAATATTAGGTTTTGGAGAACCCTAAGTGTGGCACATGTTTTTTCATAATTTTTTTACGCTAAATCACATGGTGTCATCCGTTTTTCAATTTGAAATCAGAATTTTTCCAAATGGCGGCCAAAAATTCCGTTGTTATTAGTGAAAAAATCGCTCTTTTTAAATCGTTATGAGTTTTTAGGCAATTTTATTCAGTTCAAGCATGATCGTGCTGCCAGTTTTTATTTTTAACTCCACCGTAGACGGCCCCAAGCCCGTAGTTCAAAAGCAGGTGAGCAAATAAAAAGTAAACATGATTTCGACCACAAAACTGATGTTTTTGTGAAAGAAATGTTAATTTTTCCTCTTGAAATCTTGGACTTCCTAAAAACGGATGACACCCTGTGATTCAGCGTCAAAAAATGATGAACAAATATGTGCCTCACTAAGGGTTCTCCAAAACCTAATTTTTGTGCAATGGGGAATTTGCCTCACTTTTTTTTTTTTTTTTCGAATGAGGGTTTATTTTTATGGAATAAAACCATAGTGAGCTGCTCGAAAACGCATCCAAAAAATTTAGAGAATTTAAGGAAGATGGAAATTTTAAACGTGGTGGCAATGTGTAAGAGGCAGCCATGTTTGAAACGGAACGGATATTCTACCAATCTGACTTCAGAGGAGGTTCTGTGGCGCTTACCAAAGAAGCGGAACATACACGAACTTTTAGCTTCCGGGTAGTGCGCACAAGAGTGCGCCGCAAACTGGCAGGAAGAACCCAGACACAAAAGTGACCAAAAGAAACAATATTACTCACTTTTTTACAATACGATTCTACCTACTAGTTTATCAAGCGTTATTAGTCTTCATCTTCTCTTATTTAGTTTCAAGATTTGAATCACATTATTCGAGTAGCCATTTCACTGGATCGTTTTGTGTGGCGGTGCTAGAACTCTGTCTGTTGTCGGAGTTGTTTTCGCGTCGTTTTTTTTTTTCGTATGACGTCAACAATATTCCTCGATTTTCGCGGTGTTTTGTAACAGAGGTTCTCTTGTTAAGTCATTTTCTCCTACGGTAATTTTTTCCCCTTGGTTATTCCTAGTGTTAAACGTTATTCTAGGGCCCTATTATAGGATTTGACTTGAAATTCCAGAATCTAAAATTGAGGCAAATTCCCCATTGCGGAGTTGCGCAACTTAGAGCGTTCAAAAAGCCAGGTTGCGCGCAATAAAACAAATCGATTCGGGTGAGAATTTTTCATGAAATTTGACGTAGAATCCGAATCTGTAACAAAAAAGGGGGTGTTCCATTTGAAAAAATGAAGTTAGTATCAATTGCGCACGATTGCGCGCAACTTTTTTGCGCAAAAGTATTATTCCTGAGATCCTCACGAAAAAGCATGAAGAATTGCGTTGATTGGAATTTTTTACGGTGTATTTTGCGGAAATGAAGGGTGGTGTAACCTTTTCGTGAAACACCCTGTATAGAAAAAGAATAACCCTTTTTGTAATAATTTGCGGCCTTTTGTTTGTAGTCAAGAGGAAAATTTTTAATAGATTAGAAGATCTCCCAAACCAAATTACGACGAAATTTGATCAATATGACCTACATCTTGTAGTCATAAGGAGTGTGCGAGTAGATTGAGTCTTGCCATAAGGGAGTTCATTTTACAAAAACTGGAATAGCGGCGTCAAGTACTTCATTGCACTGAAAATACTTTATTTTCTGTTATAGATTCGAAAGTCACGAAGAAACTTTGTACTGTTTGCGGCTTCCTTCGGCTGGAACTCTGTACACCGACATGATGGCGTTGGGCACATCTCACCGATTCTCCAGTCCTCAGACTTACTGGCAGCTTCTGACTGAAGCTCACAGCGTCCTCAGGACCATCACGTCTATCTCGTCCGACCCGGACTACGCCCCTCTTCAAATGGAGGTCGAATTATACAGAGAGTCGTGCGCTCTTCTCTCTGAATATTACCTCTGGTAAGCCGCTATTGATTCAAGAGTTGATTTGATAACAATATTGTAGGTGCCGATACGTTTTTATCAACTTCATGCTATTTTGTCAACCTAGCTGCTATGATTCTAAGATGGTGATGTCCTCACTTCTGTTACGGTGTTGCCATTACTGTATTGTATCCCTCACAAGGATCAAAGGTAGCCTCATCCCATGAAACATGAAAAAGTCAGAGAATGGGGTTGTGCAAAAATTAGTCTTTTTCAATTTTTATTGGAAACAAATAGCTTCGAAATACGAGGTAAGTCCCAAAAAGTAGACTCCTCAATTATTGATAAAAATCGAAAAAAGCTTTAATAATTTTTTTAAATATGGCTATGTACAGTTAGGATCTCTTATTTTTCGACATAATCGTCATGCAATTCGATAGACTGTTTGAGGAGCGCAGGAATCCAGGCTCGCCGCCTCCTCCTTTTCTCAGTGGGAGATTGCGTTCTTCACTTCCTCGTCCAAATCATACATTTTCCCACCCAAATGCGTATTCAGACCTGTAATGACTCATATACTAGAATATGCTAGTTCTCCAATAAAGGACACAAGGGAAACCCTGAGTGACTCATCGTGTGCCAGGTAGGTAGAGTGAGGTACGGGGGACAAACAAGTCACTTGACGTCACCCTCCTCCACTCTCCCTTTACCTTGTTAAAGTAGTATAAAAGGAGGACTCGGGGCTTCACCTAGAGACATTCATGCATTCGTCTTCTAACAGTCGACTTGGTTATTTCTCGTTCTATCTCGCCTTCTCTTAGAAACCCAAAGTTCCTCGGAGGTCTCGGTAAGCACATTGCGCCAGCCTCCGCTCCCATTTCACCTAGTAGGTAGTTGTCTGCCCCCAACAAGGAACTAGGTAAATGTACTTCCTCCCTCCGGTCAGCGAGCAATCGCGCCGAGGTACGCAGCTGAGCTGAATTCCTTAAGCACTCCTGCATGCGGTAGGCGGTAACCCGGGCCGGGCAGAAAGTGCTGTCCCATCCTTCACCTTCGTTGAGTAGGGACCAATAGAAATCGACAAGCTGACGTGAAGACGATGGTCTTCATAGCCTTCACACGACGACACGCCAACATAACATTGGTGACCCCGCACGCTTTTGGTTCACTCTTCAACACGAGGTATCATCAAGGATATGGACGCACCATTGCCGCCGACCAAACCAGACTTCGCCGAGGCCACAAAGGTCTTGATCCCACTCAAGCTCCCGCCGTTCTACCAAGAGGATCCCTGGCTGTGGTTCATACAGCTCGATGCGGCCTACACTGGCGCTCGCATCAATACGCAGCTGAGCTGAATTCTTTAAGCCATCTGCATGCGGTAGGCGGCAACCCACGCCAGGCAGAAAGTGCTGTCCCACCCTTCACCTTCATTGAGTAGGGACCAATAGAAATCGACAAGCCGACGTGAAGACCATTGCCTTCACACGACGACACGCCGACATAACAAGAACCAAGAACGAGTGGAATCCTGATATGGAAAACACTGGTCTACGGGGAGGGGGGGGGGATCACGTCCCTATTAAAGAATCCAAAACCTCCATCGCCTTCACACGCCGACATAACATAACTCAGTGCATCATACACCAGCGCCCATCAGCTGGGGGACCTCAATCGCGCCGAGGTACGCAGCTGAGCTGAATTCCTTAAGCACTCCTGCATGTGGTAGGCGGCAACCCGCGCTGGGCAGAAAGTGCTGTCCCATCCTTCACCTTCGTTGAGTAGGGACCAATAGAAATCGACAAGCCGACGTGAAGACCATCGCCTTCACACGACGACACGCCGACATAACAAGAACCAAGAACGAGTGGAATCCTGATATGGAAAACACTGGTCTACGGGGGGGGGGGGGGATCACGTCCCTATTAAAGAATCCAAAACCTCTTTGGTGGGCAACGTATGGCCGGGCATTGTCGTAAAGGAGGCAGATTCCCTTCGTTAGCTGTCCTCGTCTTCGATTTTGAATGACCCTACGAAGTTTATTGAGGGTCTCGCTTTATTCGTGATCCCTGTAGGCATGGATTCGACGAGAAGCACTCCTTTCCAGTCCCAAAACAAGGTAGTCATGACTTTGCACACTGACTGGGTCGCTTTGAACTTCTTCACGTTCTTTGCTGACATCAGCTGTTTCCATACGTCTCACAACTGATGATGAATCGCTAAGGGCGTTTCACCTCGCAACTTCAAAACGCTGCAAATTATTATACAAAGGTTTATTATTTTCCTATACAAATCACTCTTCTGCATTGTCACCATCTACAGGTGCGTTTACACTTCGCGAAATTTCCTCGCGAGGGATTCTCGCGAAACAAGTTTCGCGGCGTGTAGACGCTTCTAGAACCCGAATCACGCCTCTGCGAGGATCCCTTGCGAGACGAGAGAGCGAGCGGTCAGCCAGTCGGTCTCTGGCGCGCAACAAAGGAGTTTCGGCCTTGTTGTTTCTCGAAGTGTAGACGTGTATATTTGTTTGTGCGAGGCAGGTGTATTGTCTTTGCCATGGCCGCCTCGCGAGAACTGACGGCTCACCTCTGCCGTCGTGCCTCGCGCGTCTGTTTCACGGTTTGTTTCGTTGTGTAGTCTCGGGCGAGGGCTTCACTCATCAGTCTCGCGAGGAATTTTCGCGAAGTGTGAACGCACCTTAACAACCATACCTACTTCACAATCAAGTTTATTTGGAAGAAATAAACGCTTCACACTCAGTTCGAAGAAACAGGCAGTTGAGGTTGCCTTAATTATTAGTTAATTTGATTACTGGTTGCTAAGGATGCAAAACTGAGTACACTCGAAGAAACGAATAGCGATCGCATTTTGGTCAGCAAAAATTTGAACAGAGATTAGGCCTCTTTTGCGATTCACCCTCGTGTTTCTGATTTATCGTAAGTCCGACCCTTAGTTTAAGGGGCCTTTACACTAGCAACATTTCTGTCGGCAATATATCTTGCTCCACATTGCCGGGCAACTATTCTCGTTTCGGCAATATTGCCGAGTGTTGCCTGGGGTTGCCGAGAAATAGTTGACGCGAGTGGAGCAACATTTCCGGGCGTTGAACCCACTTCGGCAATACTTTTTCGTATTGCCGGTGTGGTCCGACCCCCTTGGAAAACTTCCGGCAACATTTCGAACTGGAGAAGGTTGGAGACGTTTTTTTCGGGTGTTTTTAATGCATAATTGAACTTTTATATATTATATAGGTTTTCCAAGTCAAATTCGGAATTTTCCAAACCAAATTCGGAATTTTCCAAATCAAATTCGGAATTTTCCAAATCAAATTCAAATTTTTCCAAATCAAATTCAGGTTTTTCCAATTCAAATTCAGACTTTTTCAAATCAAATTCAGGTTTTTCCAAATCAAATTAAGATTTTTCCAAATCAAATTCAGACTGACTTGTCCAAATCAAATTCAGAATTTTCCAAATTAATTTCAGAATTTTCCAAATCAAATTTAGAATTTTTTCAAATTAAGTTAAGGATCACTTTAAAATGTTTGCGATGGAGTCTGAACAATATCGTAGTGTGGTAAACCCACACAATTTAGCATGTGTGTTTTGTTAATGGTTACGAGTTGTTGATTCTAAAAAGTTGTTGTTGAGTTTGGAAAGTCGGTCTGAAATATACGTGACTGTTTGTTACGTGTTTGTTGCTGTTTTTACAACTGGGGGCCCGTCTAAAGTTTGGAGGAAGAAGAGAGTACATCATGCCCCAAACACGAGCAAGTGCACGTAGTAATCGGCCAACTACAACTCATTCTCGCTCTTCATCTGCGACTTCAGACTCCGTACGTCCTGTCAGAGCTCCTACACTGACACAACGAGTTACAACTATGGAAAATCTTCTTGAAGGTATCCAGCAACAGCTGTCTCGAATAAGTCAACCTCAGTGTTCCCAACAAAATGAGTCCTCTCATGACAGACAATGCCCTGAACTACAAAGAGAAGAACATGAGCCACGTCGTGACCTTCTCGCACATGAAGGGAGCCTGATGCCCTATGACGGAAAGTTGTCTTGGGAGGAGTACATGGTCGATTTAGAAGTAACTTCTGAAGCGAATGAATGGACGGATGCAAGGAAAGGTAAGAAGCTAGCAAGTATGTTGAGAGGACCAGCTCTAACTGTCCTAACTGATATGCCAGAAGGTGTGAGGACTAATTACACTCATTTAGTACAAGCCCTATCAAGTAGATTTGGACAGCGGAATCAAGCGTTCAAACTGCAAATGGCGTTAGAAGATAAACGTCAAGGGGAAAACGAAGAACTTGCTGATCTAGCTACCGAAATTGAAAGATTGGTCCGTGGAGCATTTCCTGAAGAGACCAAGGGTTATAGAGATAGGGCAGGAGTGCGAGCGTTCATTCAGGCAATAAAAGACCAAGATCTAAGCCGTACTCTGACAATGGCTACCCCCTTAACAGTCAAGGAAGCACTTGCCAAGGCTCAAATGGTTGAAGGGTTAAAACCTCGTAGTGTGTCAACTGCAAAACCATCACTGGAGCAAGTTAGGTGCTGGGGATGTAACGCCACTGGTCATATTCGCGCAAGATGCCCCCATGAACCAAAAGTTAATGCAGTCAATATTCCGGAAAACTGAATCAGGCTAAGGCAGAGGACCATGCCTCAGCCCAGAACGTTAGAAGCGGTCCAACCTTATTTATCAATGCTACTAGGACGGGAAAAGAGGCTCTGTTTGTGGATGTCCATTTGAATGGTAAATCGTGTTCATTTTTGGTTGACACAGGTGCAACCGTGTCAATTGTGAGACCTGATGTACTCAAAACTTTCAATCTTTGCTGTTCACCTTCATCTACACAACCTACATCTCTTTACACTGCTGGTGAAGGAAAAATCAAGGTATTAGGAGAATGCCGTATGGAAGCGAGGATTGGGAGGAAATTTGTAACTCACAATTTTCTCATAGTCAGCATAAGGGACAAAGGAATTTTGGGATTGGATGTGCTGGAGAAACTACAAGCACAGCTGAACATTCCTAAAGCCGTCATGGTTGTAGGTGAGGAATAAATTGCCCTGAAAAAACGATGGCAATGCTTTGAAAGGGTACTCCAAGCATCCATCAATGGTCATGACACCCATTGGATTCAAAAAGCACTTGAAACTTCAGCGCTGAAGGAGGGGACCAAAGACTACGATTCCGCAAAAGCCGTATTTTTGAAGTACAAGCACATTTTTGCAGATTCAGGACAATGTCTGGGCAGAACGAATGTAGTAGAACATGCTATTGACACTGGTAATGCTTACCCAATCAAACAGGCCCCAAGGCGAATTCCTTTTGCGCAATTAAAGGAAGTGGACAAAATGCTGCAGGACATGATTGAACAAGATGTGATCGAGCCATCAAAAAGTCCCTGGGCATCTCCAATCGTACTTGTGCCTAAAAAGGATGGAACGACACGTTTTTGTATCGATTACAGAAAACTCAATGCTGTCACGAAAAAGGATTCATACGCCTTACCATGTGTCCAAGGCCTTCTTGATACTCTAGGGGGGTCCAGTTGGTTCTGCACACTGGATCTTCGCAGTGGATACTGGCAAGTGGCGTTGAAGGATGAAGATAGAGAGAAAACTGCATTCACATTGTATCAAAAGGGTCTATGGCAGTTTAAAGTGTTACCCTTTGGACTTTGCAATGCTCCTGCAACTTTCCAACGCTTGATGGAAATCGTTATACCAACAGATCTAGCATTGGTCTATCCTGACGACATCATTGTCTATGGATCAGGTTTTGACGAAGTCCTCAAGAAACTTGATCTGGTATTGGAACGGTTGGCAAATGCAGGGCTTCAAATACGACCCAACAAATGCAATTTCTTTGCTAGAGAAACGAATTACCTTGGGCACATCATCTCGGGGGAAGGCATTCGTACAGACCCAATAAAAACAAAGGCGGTGAAAGAATGGCCAATACCCGTAGACAAAAAGCAAGTACGTTCCTTCTTGGGTATGTGTTCCTACTACAGACGGTTTGTAAAAGGATTTTCGGGAATTGCTCGCCCTCTCTATCGATTGACTGAAGCCTACACTCCATTTGTTTGGACAAATGCCTGCCAAGAAAGCTTCACAACGTTGAAAACAGCTATGATCACAGCCCCAGTTTTAACGTACCCTGATTTACAAAAACCATTCATCCTCGACTGTGATGCCAGCGCCCATACGATTGGGGCCGTTTTGTCACAAGAAGTTGATGGTTTAGAAAAGGTAGTGGCTTATTTCAGTAAAGCCTTGAGCAAATCAGAACAAAACTACTGCGCAACAAGAAGAGAACTTTTGGCAGCTGTATGTAGTGTGGGGCAATTCCATCAATACCTTTATGGAACTCATTTTACGCTGAGGACTGACCACGCTGCTCTTACTTGGCTTACCACTCTTCGCAACCCAGAAGGCCAATTAGCAAGATGGTTGGAGACTCTACAGACCTACGACTGTACGATTATCCATAGAGCAGGGAAGAGGCATGCTAATGCCGATGGGTTATCACGGAGGCCCTGTGAAAAAGCTTGTAAGTACTGCAACAAGCGAGAGGAAGTTGAAAATGGAGTCAGTGCCCTACAGTTTTGCCCTCCCAGCAGTAGAAATCAATCTCAAGCCCATGACGTAAACATCAAAGCTACTATTGAGTTAATACGGAGTGGAAGGAAGCCAGCACCTTCGGAAATAGCGAGTTTAAACCCTTTTGTCCGTCAGTTCATGGCTCGTTGGGAATCTCTTGACGTAATTGATGATCAATTGTACCACAAATGGGAAGACTCAAGCGGAGGATTTCGAATGCAATGGGTAGTACCTCCAGCTGAAGTTGAACACGTCTTGACCGAATGCCACAGCAGTCCCAGTGGTGGACACTTTGGGTTTTGGAAAACGTTGGCTAAAGTGAGGTTGACCTACTTTTGGCCAGGAATGACCAATGATGTCAAAGCTTGGTGTAAAACCTGCGAGCAATGCCAGAAAACCAAAGGTCCAAGTAGACGATTTCCAGCACCACTCCAACAAACTACAGTAGGCGGGCCTTTTGAACGGATGGGCTTGGATATTCTTGGCCCTTTTCCCGTATCCACGAGAGGAAACCGTTATGTACTGGTTGCTGTGGACTATTTCACCAAATGGCCTGAGGCGATTCCAGTTCCTAATCAAGAGGCACATACGGTAGCATCTGCTCTAGTTGAGCATGTTTTCAGCCGGAATGGTGTGCCATGGGAAATCCACACTGATCAGGGCCGGAATTTTGAAGCAAAGCTCATGGAGGAGGTTACCACTGTTTTGGGAGCACGAAGGACCCGAACTACTCCTCTTCATCCTCAGTCTGCAGGATTGGTGGAAAGAATGAACCGTTCGATCACCAAGTTCCTAGCAATTTTTGTGGATGAACACCAAGCAAACTGGGATGACAAACTTCCGCTTTTTCTTCTGGCATATCGGTCCGCTCCCCATGCTACCACTGGTTACTCGCCCGCACAACTTCTCTTTGGAAGGGACCTACACCTTCCAGATACCCTTGTGAGACCTCCTGCGACAAACCCATCGATGCTAACCACATCTTACGCTCTCCAGCTTAGGACCAATCTTGCAAAAGTACGGGATTTTGCTCAAAAGAATGCTGGATTGAAGATGAGAGCACAAAAGGAGTTTTTCGATCGTAGAGCCAAGCAGCCTCCATTCAAAGAAGGAGACTGGGTGTGGGTACACGATCCAAAACGGGTACGTGGTAAGTGCCCCAAACTTCAGCCACAGTGGACAGGACCATGGGTTGTGTCACAAAAGAAGAGTGACGTGTTGTTCCAGGTGAAGATGGGGAGGAAAAGAAGATTGCTCCACGCAAACAGGCTATCAAGGGCAGATGTGAAGCCCGCGGACGGGCCAAAACGAGAGGGGGGGGTAGTGTGGTAAACCCACACAATTTAGCATGTGTGTTTTGTTAATGGTTACGAGTTGTTGATTCTAAAAAGTTGTTGTTGAGTTTGGAAAGTCGGTCTGAAATATACGTGACTGTTTGTTACGTGTTTGTTGCTGTTTTTACAGTATATATATATATATAGAAAAATCGCTTTTTGGGTAATTCCTTTTTCTCTGGAGGACGGGGAACCTTCAATTTATGCTGTTCGCATGTACGTATATAGGATTGAGATGCAGTCGAGGGGGGTCATGGTGTCGTTCGACCCACCTTTCGCTTCTACTTCTTATCCATCATACTTGCTGGAACCTGGAACTATCAATGCCATCCTGAGCAACAATGGTAGTGAGTTGAGAATGGATTTACCATACCAACCTGGTTTTTCAAAGAAACTCCCGTTACCTCTCCCTCTCGTTGCCTCTTCCCTCTCCCTCCAAATAAGTATCGGAAAACATAGTAACATGCCAACCTTCGTATTTACCCTTGCTCTGCCCATCGAATAGGTACTAAACGGTATCTAATTGAAAAATTTCTTTGAAAATTCGCTCATTAACTCATGCTGCATGAATGGACTTTTTTATTTTTTTTTTTTTAAGTGGGAATTATCACAGAAAATTTTATTTTAATGCTGAAAAACGTGGATTTTTTTTCAACGTAATCAGCGTTTTAGCATACGATGACTCCAAGGTTGGACAATGGGTAGAGGGGTGGTCACTGGTTCATTTAACAGTTATACACAAGTTATAGGAAGTTGGTACAAAAGTTCAAGAATTTTGATATTGAAATGATGAACCCTGACATTGAATAGGAAAAGTCTGAATTTGATTTGGAAAAGTCTGAATTTGATTTGGAAAAGTCTGAATTTGATTTGGAAAAGTCTGAATTTGATTTGGAAAAGTCTGAATTTGATTTGGAAAATTCTGAATTTGATTTGGAAAATTCCGAATTTGACTTGGAAAACCTATATAGGTAACCTATGTATATGTAACAAGCAAGAAAACCTATGTATATGTAACAAGCAAGTTACTAGTTGAAAAAACATGTAAACATGTAGGTACCTACGAAATAAAATTAAGCAACGACGACCTCTTCCTGATACATTTCTAGAGCAACTGTTTCCAAATCTCCCTCCCAGTGTAAACGTAAAAATTGAGCAATATTTATGGAGCAACATTTGTTGAGCAACCTCCGGCAAGAAATGTTGCTCGCAATGTGGAATAGTTGCGGCAATAAATATTGCCTTGAGTTGCCGGGCCACATTTGTAGAGCAATATTTCCAAATTCTAGCAATATATGTGGCTAGTGTAAAGGGGCCTGTAAATGTAAAGGGACGGTTTGACCTGCAGAGCTCTGGGTGGTCTCATTCGATTCTAAAAATACTATCTTAAATTGATGGAAAACAATACCTTTATATCGAAATGTTTTGAGCTAGGGCGTTTTCAAAATGTCTACCCTTAGAAATGACTGACATCAACCAAAAGCTTCGGGGCACAACTAGACCCCAAATGGAGCTCATATACCAAATTTCAACAAAATCGGTCCATGGGAACTAAGGAAAGTGCCGCTTACGGCGGACAGACAGCAAAATTTTTATTGGATTTTCGGATTCTACGTACCTTGAAACGTAAACCAAAAATTTTTGAGTGGGGGGGGGGGGATAAAAAAAATTTCTTGGCCGATTCCAAAGGTTCATTATTGAAAATAGTAAACCAAAATAGTGACAATGGCAAAGCTGTGATCTCTGCAGACGAGTGTCTGTACACAAAAATAATAAACCTTTGTGAAACTATTTGCAGCGTTTTAAAATATTTTAATGATAAATTTTTGATATTTTTTGTTTTGTTCAATGTTCATTGTTCGTAATGTTCTTAGCCAGTAGTGTTATAGCATCCACGAACGCCATTCAAGCCCCTCATCAGGACGATATTTCCATATGTACTCTATCCATTTCATTTCATATTACCCTGGCTAGAGTTCAAGTCAGAAAACAGTCATGGAATTTAGTGAACGTTCTGAAAAAGTCAGCTTTCAAGAACGACGATTGGCATCATTGAGACACTTAATTTGACCTGAGACACTCACATATTCAAACTCTTGCCTTTTTCAGTAGTTACGATGACGAAGAGGATTGGAATACTGGATATAAGTACAGCGTAATGGCGAAGTTAACTCCTATGCAAGTCATGGATCGATTGAAAAAGTTGGAACAGGATGCTAAAAGAGTGAGTATCACCATTCGTTCAAATCGGGTTTATTTGTGCTGGGAGTACCGTCAATGTATGTAACTTCGGACACTAGTCAGTTTTTCCTGTGTTTCAGCAGCTAAAACCTAGTTGAAAAATCTGGAAAAAATAATTTATACAGGCTAGCTATTCCTCTATTGGATGAGCCTAAAAACCATTTTTTAGCCGAATAATTACGCCTTAAAAAAAAAGAAGAATGTCCGAAGTTACCAACAACGTGCTGCTAATTTCGGACACCCATACAAATTCCATAGAAACCCAAGATTTCATTCTTTTTTGTAACTTCGGACACTTGTTCGCGTTTTTAAAAGTTTTCAAGCAGGAACAATTTTTAAAAATTGATCAAATCTGTGAGCCAGGAGCTAAATTGATCTTTTTCCCTCGAGGTTTGAGTGGAGCGCGTTGTTGGCGAACATTGTCTTTCAGAAATAATTCAAACGACGATGCCCATGCAGGGTGGTCTTGTTCAATGTGCAACACATCTTCATTGCGATTCCTGAATTCGGGGAACTGCTGAAGGACTTTCTCTGAGGAAAGGGGAAAAATGCCTGTTGCTCTAAAACTTGCAATGAGGTTCTGTGATCTATTTTTCAGCAAGTCAAGGGCCTTTTTCAGGATGCCAGGGAAGGACCCCTCGATTTTTTTTCTTCCACTCAGTTATGACTACATGCCATTTCCTTTCCAATGGAGCAAAAAAGGCTACATCAAGCGGCTGTAGACGGTGAGTGCAATTTGGTAGCAACAAGACGAACTCAATGTTGTTCTCTTCACACAGTCTTATTACTCTGATGGAAACATGGGAGGATAAATTGTCCCCAATCAATATTTTTCTGAGAAGCTTCATCTTCTCTCTAACTGGAAGAGGTTTTCCAATTGTCCGAAGTTTCCTACACAAAGTGAAAGAAAGTACATAAATACTGCTGCAGTCGGAAATTATAGCATTAGAGCAATGAAACTAGCCAGATCGCTTCATAAAAATATCCCCTACAAACTAAAAGTATTTTTGGTTGGTTCACTCCACTTAACATTGCGTGCCAAAGGAGGTTTTCCTACATTCTGAGAAAAACGATAAATTGAAAATGATATGTTTACAATTATTGGACGACAACCGAGCAATAAAAGCAGGACCTCACTCACTCACTCACTCACTGCTTGGGGTTGCCATTGGAAAAGAGTTTCAGGCTCTGATGGCTTATACTCTCCCTCTTTCGAGGCCCCTTTATGTTAAAAGAGGATTTTATGTTAAAAGCAGGACCAACGAGCGGGAAATGAACACTGACAACAGGTGATAACGAAACTCACGAACAAACTGTCTAAGGCCAGCACTGTGGATGCTGTAGAGGCGATTTACTGCTAAAATTCGATTTTGTCCGAAGTTATATGCATTCACGGTACCTGTTTTTGACACACAACTTGTTGGTAGATACTGTTGGTAGTTGGTGAAATGAAAATGGTAGATAAGTAAGGTTTTTTTCTTTCCTTCAATTGGCGTTAGTCATTGACCATAGCCATGAAAATTTTTATTTATTGCTGAACACAATTATGAGATTTTTACGATAAAATTACCAAATAAAAATACGAAGTCAAAATAATTAATTTCAATATGTTCAAAATAAAACTTAATACCTTCTTATCGAATGAATGAACAGATAGCTTAGTAAATTTAAACGGTGCTGGTGTGAATCAACTGATGGAAGTTTGTAGGGCTAATCACAAGCTCAAACGCAATGTCCAATTCGCTTCCTAGCTTGACTGGGCAGACCATGAATATGTCGATACCTTAAAGCACGTAGGCGCTATGTCCAAAAATGTCACTTTTGAGATGAATGGGTCAGTCACATCATAGAACCATACTCTTTCATTAGGATACATTATTGTAGCTCTAAAAACTTTGAAAATGGCTTAAAAAAGGAAAAATTGTCAGGGTTCTATGTCCTCTCTCGAATAATCGTAAATGCCATTCGGTGCTTCGTCCAAAAGAGGAATGCACAATCGTTCTATGACCCAATAAGATAGCTATAAAACTCAATCATATTGTGGACACTGGAGCTTTGTCCGGACATAGCTCCTTTGAGCACTAGGTTTAAGGAAGGACAATGTTTCTTAGAGAAAAATAAACCGTTCTCTCCCTTTAAGAAATCAAAGGTTGGACTTGAAATTAACAAGAAAACCAAAACTGAATCCCAAAAGATTTTTCACAATCGGAAATTGGCCTAATTTCCGTTCAGATTTCAGCGTATTAAATGCGAGTGTTTCATTGAAATGAGTTTTGTGTAGTACTCAGTTGTGCATTCTTCGCAACCAAACAGGATACCGATTTTATTGCAAGTAGGTAGTATTCTATGCAGACGGTTAATAAAAATTAACAGTTGTGGAGTAATTTGCAGCGTTGTTAACTTATACCCAGTGTTTTTTAAAATCGTGGAACATTTTTTGTGATAATTAAGTAAAAAATTTGATGATAGTTCATTTTTGAACAGCTTAATAAGTACGCTGAATTTCCGTGATTTTTTATTAAACTAGTAGGCAACTTACGAACAGATAGGTAGTTAAAGAAGACGATTTTGGTGATCCTTTGAAACCAAGAGTTCCTTCAATTTTTGTGTTGGGATAGAGGATAATTAAGAGAAGATTTACGAGAGGAGTCGAGCTACAAAAACGGTATAATGGAAGATACAGCTGATAGATAGGAAGGGCAAATGCTGCCAACATAATTGAGACAATATTCCTACATTTTGTGCTCCAAATTGATAAAATATTAAGATTTTGTAATTATTTGACATTTTTAGGAGAATAAAAGAGTTGAAAAATGTAATTAATGATGTTTACTAATCTATGTATTATGCATGAATAACTTTCCAAAATTCCTGATCAACAATACCTATCCAACACGCGAAACCTCCTTGCGACACCACCCTCTGGTGCCAGTCTATCACCAAAAAACTGGTGGTGACGCCAAATTATGATCGAGAGCGTGATAAAGTCCTTTACCCAAAGGGGTCATGACCACAATCGAACTTGACTAGAGGATCCATGTCCTTAACCTTATTTGACCAAAAGAATCCACCCATCTTCCACATTTATTATTTTTTTAACTTCAGAAACAATCAAATTCAACAAAACTATTTTTGTAAGATCTTCTTGAAGAGTATAGCTTATAAGAAATTAAAGAGTTTAGTGGAATAAGCCATCATTTTAGGAATTGTGCACTGGTGAAAACTTTTTTTTGCGTTTTTCTCAAAACTCCGTTTTGGACATCGAGCTTTAAGGTATCGATGTGTTCCAGAGTATCGTCCTCTAGGGAGATACTCCCGCATCCGAAGCAAGTAGGCACCACACAATCCGTGGTTGGAGCGTAGACGTGCAATGGCTCTAATATCGGGTCTACTGGAATCGAATTGAGCGAACCGCAATTCTCGGGTCCAATTCCCTGTACCGTAGACTGTGGTGATAGTAATCAATTTCTACAGTTTTTCCTTGAAAACCACCATTGTGATAATTCAAAAAAATCTGAAAAAAATAGTTTATGTTCTCCCACATCTTATGAACAGTATCCTATATCAAAATTTGAAATTTCGTTGAAGTAAGCTCATTAAAAAAATTAAATTGATCAGTATCACCCCGCACATAGGGGGTGACAGTGATCACTAATTGAATCGATGAGAATAAAAACAGTACAAGTCCATTTTTGACGATTGTTGAAAAATGGCTTTTTGTAGGTTGTAACCAGTAGAACTACGCATTGAGCACAAGAGCAGTATGCTAACCACACTCGGTAAGCTTGAACAGAGCCTAAATGAAAATGATTGAGGGAAAAAACAGTAGGAGTCCATGGACTTATACCACCTGACACCTGATATCTCGATAAGCTGATTGGGGACATGTACTGCATGTACTGTTGTCATTCTCACTGATTCAATTTAAAATCGAACAAAACGCTTTCGGAGTGTATGGGGTGGCACTGGTCACTGTTGAAGAAAAAAAAATTGTTTTTCAGTACCCTGAGGTAAAAAAATAACAACTCATTTCAGAACAATTTTTACTGAAAAACTAATGAGAACCAACTGTTTACTTATAAAAATCAGAATAAAGCCAAAATTCAAGACTCGAAATATCCTCTTCAGTATTTATTATTATCATGAGACCATTCGTGGCACACTCTTGGTAACTGACAGGAAACAACTTATTTTAAAGCACTTGTTACTAAAAACAATTATGGACCAATCACTTTTTGATAGTTTCGAGGCATTTTGGCCGTGATCACTACCACCCCCTGAAAATGATTTTTTTTTTTGTGTGTAACAGATAACCAACTGTAGTAACACGGAAAAAACAAACTAATTGCAGATATTTCATGCTTACCTCTAGTAGAAACAAAATCTTATGGCTGGAACTTCACCACACAACACCCGACACCGGCACAACAGAAGTTACAATCACTGTCATCAATGTCAGCTAGGCCCGATTTTGAGATTTGTTTATTTCCTCATCAGCTACCATGGTAACCTAGACTATCGGGCGGGAACAATATCCCCACAGAGAAGACATTGTTACGAACACATAACACGACCTGACATTCCATTTAGGACTGTGTGGAGCGCTGCAATCGCACGCAGATAAAAAAAGGCTTGCTGATCAGTATCACCCCAGCATATCAGTATCACCCCAGTCGACAGTACCTACTTGACTCTTACTATGGCATTATCGTACACCAGTTACTATCTTGTCTTTACATTTTTACGGATATCGGCATATAAATCGGTATTTGGCAGGCTTATATCCAAGACTAAACCGTTTTGTCGAGCAATGTTGGAAATGGAGTCAGCTCTTTCATTACGATATCCCCGGAATGTGACCCTGTCCACACAAAATGCACCCGTCGTCCCGCTTTTCTCAAGAGCGACACTATAAGTAAGGTATTAAATGAATGGGGTTAGTTCCGCTAGTTATAAGAATACAATTATTATCTACGTACCGTATTGGAGAATCCGTCGTAACCAGCAAGTCTAGTACAGGAGGCAAGCGCTTTCGATGTAAGGACATCATACTGGAGAGTGTACTCTCTCGATGGCCTGAAGATGATGTCCTTACATCAAAAGCGCTCGCCTCCTGTACTAGAAGGTATCCTTTATTTGTAGCGGCCAAACTGGCATTACAAACGTCAGTAAGTAATACAATTGTATAAATATAGAATAGACAAAAATTGAATAGAAATAACAATAAGAAAATCAACAAGATTGTCCCATTTGAACGCCCAATCGCATCATCAATTTAAAAATTTCATCCGCAAGAAATCGCTCGGGTCGTATAATTCGGCCGGAATCAAAATGTTCTTGATTTCATTCTTGAACGATGGGAATTCAAGCCTACGGATGTTGACCGGGAGATGGTTAAAAAACTGCACACCAATATATGCAGGGCTTATCCTCATCGTAGTTGTCAAGCGAGTAGTATGAATGTATAAGTCGTTACGACGCCTCGTTGAATGGTCATGAAGGTCTGTTCCTTTCTGGAAAATGTCAATATTTTGGCGGACGTATAATAGGCATGCATTCACAAATAATCCTGGAAGCGTCATCAAATTCAAATACTTGAATTGCCCACGACAGCTCTCATTCCAGCCCAAGTTACGGATCGTTCTGATCGCCTTCTTTTGAAGTTTGAAAATTTTCACGCTGTGGGACGAATTTCCCCACAGAAGCACACAATACAACAACCGGCTTTGGAAACAAGCACAATAAACGGATCTTAGAACTTCAGGTGAAACATTCCCGGCCAACCTACGAAGCATGAAGTTGCAGGAGGCCAGTTTTGAGGACAACGACTCAACATGATTTGCCCATGACAGTCTGCCGTCAACCACAAGGCCCAACAAATCTACTGAATCGGACGTACGACCGTTCAAATCGAAGTTTAAGCTTTGGGTCTTTTCTTCATTGAGGCGGAGAGCATTTAGTGAGCACCAGTCAGTCACTAATGAGGAAACTCGATTAATCTTACCCTGGAGGGCTTCCTTTGATGAACCCTTGTTAACGGCAGTTATGTCGTCTGCAAAAAAATTGAAAAAACAGTCGCCAGTAAAAGCTAGATCATTTATATGTAATATAAATGAGCACGGGCCCAATCCAGAACCCTGTTTAATTCCGCAGGGGATCGGTACATGATCAGATGATCATGCTATCAGATCATCATACTAGACTTGCTGGTTACTACGGATTCTCCAATACGGTACGTAGATAATAACTTTAAGTAAGGTTTATTACTTCACTGATGGAAGAGGTTTTGGGTTTCGTGGAAGTAAAAGTCTTACTACTTCCATGATTATTGCTCCTTTACAAGAGCTATATAACAAATTACGACTCAATTATTGGATATGACATAATCCATTGAATTCCCTTTACAGGCTGGATGCAACGTGAAATACAGCGGAGGGCTGCTGCACTATTTGAAATTATGTTTGATTGATTGCGATGACGACGCAAAAATGCCTGTTGGGGCTCTGAACGCTTTGCTGGATATGCTTGAGGGCGAGAAACAATCCGGAAAACCCTTTTTGCTGTCGTCTTTGATCCTCGAGTCTTCACTTCTTCGTCAGTTTTCTACGGAAAGGACCATTAGAATGATTCAAAATCACATCAAGGATGGGTGAGTAGGAATACCTGAGTATGTAGTAAGGTACCTGAGTATTGGTTTGTTGAAGGGTTCACGCCATACAAATCCTACTTTAGTTATCGATTTTCAGCTGATCAGTAGGACCAGTAGTAGTTTCAGCTTTTGCCCCTTCTAGTCATTGAATTTCTAATGAATGTCCTATCAACACCAATCACCCACCTCCGTGAAAACGTCAATCTGGCTTTAGGAAAA
>CM019177.2:1425712-1439694 GCA_009739505.2 Apolygus lucorum
TGTGGAGAAGTACAGTTATGCTACAATATAAATATTGCCTAATCGTTGAGGAATACAAGCTGACAATCATAAATGGGTAGCAGATTAATTTTTTGAAATGAGCTTTTTGATTGAATAAATAAGGCTGTGAAACTGCTAATGAGCAGGATAATTTGTCTTCACAGGAAGGTACTAGCGAATAACAAAAATGCTCTAGAATCTATGAATGCCAGGATGGGGTAGGCAGTTCACAATGAAGTATGAGCCGCACACGACATAGTTAAAATATTCCCAATTCCAAACCACGTCACTAGTCGGTATCCTTCTAGGAAGTGGCAACTCCCGCTAGGTGCGCTGTAAAACTAGTTTCTCGTATGTCCAATAGAGTGCTCTGATTAACATTACCTTCGCGTGATCGCATCGACTTTTTTCGTGTGTCAGCATTTTAAATGTTGAAAGTTATCTGTATCACACTGCAATTGCTTGCTGTGATTGTTTGCCCCTTTTTCTATTACAAAAAGGACTAAAAAAAAACCTGAGTCGTTTCACCCACCAACAGGAAAAAAATTAAAAAGTTGGCACTCGTAAAAAGTTGTTGTAGCTCTTTTTTTTTCAGATTTTTTTTCCTGTGCAGACCCCATTAGCCTTAAGCGAAATGTGTCATTTGTGATGTGAGCTACTACACGGCTAGGATTTCAGAAAATTCACATGAAGACTCGGACAGGAGAGAAGCCATATGCTCGTGAGAGTTATTACTATTTATAGTTGCTCAACTAGAGAATGTGAGGACTGTTGATGATTCTCAACTAGAGAATATTCACATGAGAACTCATCCCAGCGAAAAGCCTCATGTCTGTGATAGTAGTTGTGAATGCAGAGCCATGCAATGATTGGAGCGCTTTCATTTATTAACCCTTATCTTGGCAAGCTATCAAATTTTTGGAATTTTTTTATTTTTATTCTTTTTTCTACTTTCTTGGGCTTTTAATAGAATTAATCCGATTTTTAAATTAATTTTTTACGTTTAGTACGTTTTGTACACGTATTGTGCCACGGGTGACCTACCGCCAAGATAGGGTAGCGCTCTTCATGGAACCTCAATTCCAAATGTTAATACTATTTTCTAATAAAAAGAGGTACAAAAATGACAGTTGTTGATTTACTTGTTGAATTATTTATTTTTTTAATCGGAACTTACATTGACATGATAAGTAGTACATAATATCATCGAATCAGTCAACAGGCACTTCAAAAAGTATTGCTTTGAGGCACTAAAAAGGCATAAAATTTACATGACTACGTTATTATTATTGGTAATTGTAATGTTCCATTTACTCGTATATTTTAGTTCTCAAATAAAGGACATGAGGGGAACCCCTGAGTGACTCATCGTGCAGGTAGGTAGAGTGAGGAACAGGGGTAGAACACGTCAGACTGACGTCACTCTCCCTTTACCTTGTCAACAGTACCTTTACCTTGTGCTTCTTCCTCATGCATTCTACCACTTGTTACCTAGAAGTTGTCTTCCCCAACTACCCACTAGGTAAATGTACCGCCTCCCTCTGGTCTGCGGCTATCGCGCCGAGGAAAGCGGCTGAGCGAATTTCTATGCACTCCTGCAACAGTAGAGCTAAACGCGCCGGGCAGACAGTGCATCTCCATCCTGCATCCTTGTTGAATAGGGACCAATATAAATCAACAAGACATCGAGAAGGCAATCGCCTCACTCGACAGCACACTGACATAACAGTAACAATGGAAAAAACATCATCCTCTGGATCCGAGAGGATCTGCCCCCAAGAGCTAAAGTTCGTCTGAAACCAAAAACAAAATTTACCTGAACTAAAATTCATCATATATTATGAAAAACGCTGCAAATTATTACACAATGGTTTATTATTTTCTACATTGATCAGACGAGTGATCTATATAGGAAAATAATGAACCATTGTGTAATAATTGCAGTTTTTTTGCGCTAGATATTCTTTTTCCCATCTATACGGTCAATTTTCCCTCAATCTTTCTATTTTCAAATTTTTTAGGTTAAATCTACAACAATTTAAATTAGAAATGAAATAATGAATTTTGGAATTTCAAGATGTGAATTCCCAATGCTCTTAGAGAACAGAATAACAAGTACTTTGCCGCAAACCGCATACAAATCGGATGAAAATTGGATGAGAGAAATGCGAAAACTAAATCATCCACTTCGGTGTCCCCTTGTGCAGTATGAAGACGATCATTTTTGATTTTTTATTGAAGGAGTATTTACTATCTGATGGACATAAGTGGAATCGTAAAAGGACTTGGTATATTTTTGTAATGTTTGGTTTATTTTGACGGCAATTATCGAGGAATTCTTTCGACGGAGCTCGGTGGGCACAACTCGTTATCTCTTGGGGTATACTTAACTCGAGACGCCTTCAAAGATGCAAGTCACTCCGAAGGTTGTTTATACCCAGGAGTGAGTAGTCATTGAGCTCAGTTTAAAGGCAGCCTTCGAAAGGCAGTGTTCAAAAGACCGCGTATGACTGTTCGAGTTTACGTACCAGTATTTTGACGGTGCAAAGTCTAAGTTCCCAACATGGAACTTTTCACGGTTTTGGTCGCCGGTTTCGTCTGCCACAGTTGTGTTGGCTTTCCTCTTCGCCCTGAAGAGGAACCAATACTGGGCAGACCGCGGAATCCACCAGTACAAACCCCTGCCGTTCTTAGGGGACATGCTTCCGGTCCTCCTTCGACAGAAACCTTCGGAGAACATCTGATGGAAATGTGCAGAGCTTATCCCGACGAGAAGGTAATTGGATTTTATTTCTTCATGAAACCCTCGTTGGTGATCAACGACCTCGAACTGTTGGAGAAAGTCTTGATCAAAGATTTCTCTCATTTCGCCGATCGCGGACCTCAGCCTAAGGATGTCGTACATATGAATCTGTTCAGCACTACTGGTAATTTGTGGCGAGCTATACGTAATCGATTTTCACCAATGTTCACCACGGGGAAGCTAAGGTTCATGTTTCCTCAGATATCCGGACTCGGAGAGGATTTCATGAATCTGTTGCGCACCAAGAGAGAAAAAGTCGACATGGTGGATTATTTTGGGAAATTCGCTACAGAAGTTATAGGAGTCACTGCGTTCGGATTGGAGGGCCGAGCTATGGAAGAAAACAGTGAATTCAGGGTGAAAGCAAAGAAGATTTTTGAGCCTTCATTTTCCAATTATGTGAGGTTTGTTTTGGGGCCTTCACTAATGAACCTTTTAGGACTACCGCCAACTAATAGCGAGTTGTTGAATTATTTTGGTCCTGCTGTGAAAAATGCATTGAAGTACAGAAGGGAAAATGGAGTTGTCAGGCACGATTTCATTCAACACATGGTCACTTTGCAACAGAAAGGGACCATCGAGGTTGACAAAGATGATGTTTCAGACGAGATATTGATGATGGATCACGTGCCAGAAATGAAAGTCGAGATGTCTGACAATTTGATGATTGGGCAGTCGATGGGCTTCATGGTGGCAGGGTTTGATGCCACTGCATTGACCATGGGTTGGCTCTGCTACGAGTTAGCTATGCACCCCGAAATCCAATCTCAAGCCAGGCAAGAAGTGAAGGAAGTATTGGAGAAACACGGCAACCGTTTGGATTACGATACCGTGAGAGAGATGAAGTTCCTCAGTACATGTTTGAAGGAAAACGGCAGACTCCACTCAGCCTTGGATGTCAACTTCCGGATGGTCACAAAGCCCTACAAAGTGCCTGACACATCTGCTGTTCTCGAACGTGGCTCGTTCGTTTACATTCCCAACCTGAGTATTCACATGGATCCTAAATACTACCCGGAGCCGGAGAAGTTCCTTCCGGACAGATGGATTGAGGAGAACGATAAGTCAAGCTGCAAGTACCTCCCATTCGGCACTGGACCGCGCATGTGCATCGCCATGAGGTTCGCCAACATGGAAATGATGTGCGCCATAGCCAAACTACTTCTGAACTTTGAAGTGAGTATTCATCCATCAACGAAATTGCCTCCTCAGATTGAGCCATATTCATTTTTCACGTACCCCAGAGATAAACTTTACTTTAACCTGAAAAAACTCAATGCTTGAAGTTCCATCAAAAATAATATCAATAACAAAAAATACATCGGAAAGTAAATTTAAAGCTAGTTATACCTTGTAAATTATCTACCTAATCAATATTAGGATTGTTATCAAGACTTTTCCAAAATGTGTTTTTCAATTTGTCTTTCAAGTTTTTTAATTATATATTATTTTATTCGAACTTCGAATTTTTCCTTAATTATCAACCTACTCCTTCTCTTAGTATTTTAATAACTTCAGACAATCTATCAGGGCTTGAATACAGGGTGTCTACATTTAAGATGTGCATAACTTCAGGGCTCAATTTTACAAGGTATTTTCATTAAAAACGCTGCAAATCATTGCTCAAAGGTTTATTATTTTCTGTATACATCACCCTTCTGTATAGATCACTTGTTCTCCACCAATAGCACCTACCACCATCTGTATTCTCCCTTGACCTTCCCTCTCAAATTTCAGCTTCCTGCGTTCAATAGGATTGAAAATGACTTCGGAGCTCACTCAGCTGATCAGTGATCTGAAGAGTGAAGAAGATCTCCTCGAATGCTGAAGACGCCTGGAAGAGCACTTCCATTCAATAGGATTGAAAATGGCTTCGGAGCTCACTCAGCTGATCAGTGATCTGAGGAGTGAAGAAGATCTCCTCGAATGCTGGCGACGCCTGGAAGAGCACTTCCATTCAATAGGATTGAAATGGCTTTGGAGCTCACTCAGCTGATCAGTGATCTGAGGAGTGAAGAAGATCTCCTCGAATGCTGGAGACGCCTGGAAGAGCACTTTCATTCAATAGGATTGAAAATGGCTTCGGAGCTCACTCAGCTGATCAGTGATCTGAAGAATGAAGAAGCTTTTGAGCAATTTGCAGCGTTTTTTACCCACCAACATTTTTTTTACCTACCAACTTTTTTTTACCTACCAGCTAGGTACTACCTACCACACCATACTGGCTTCACACCTTCACAATCAAGTTTATTAGAAAGAACTAAACGCTTCACACTCGATTGGAAAAATAGAAAGCTTCATATTGAAATTTGATTACTGGTTACGCAGAAGGCAAAACTGTATACAAATCGAAGAAATGAACAGCAATCGCATTTTAGTCCGATAAATTTTGAATGGAGATTAGACCTCTTTTGCGATTCACACTCATGATTCTGTTTTATCGAAGGAAAACCTTCAAGTACTCGTAGGGACCGAACGGTTTGTCCTACAGAGCTCCGGGTGGTCTCAAAAATTTTTAAAAATTCAATACTATTTAAAATTGGTGAAAAAACGATACCTTTACTTCGAGAGTTTTCGAGCTGGGGCACTCTTGAAAATTTCAACCCTTAATTTTCACCCCTTAGAAGTAACTTACATCAACCAAAAGCTTCGCGGCACAACTAGACCCCAAATGGAGCCCATATACCAAATTTGAACCAAATCGGTCCAGTGTTGCTAAGAAAAGTGCCGCGGACGGCGGACGGCGGACGGGGGACGGCGGACGGCGGACGGCGGACGGCGGACGGGGGACGGCGGACGGACATTGCAAATTTGGATTCTACGCACCTTGAAACGTAAAGTGACAAAGTTTGAGGGGGGGTTATAAAATTTTTTGCGATACGATCACATAGGCTTATTATTAGAAATAATAAACCAAAATGGAATGAGAAATGGGAAAACATTGAGAAATTTCAGTGAAAACAACTACTTGTTGATGGGTTGCAAGCGCTACCCTGTCTTGGCAATGGGTCACAAGTGGTACATTTGGTTTTTTTCCGATTTTCTGAGATCATGCTTCAAAATTTCTGTTTCACTAAATTTCTCTATGTTCTAAAATAGATTTGTGACAACATAAATCAAGACCGACAGATAAAAATTCAGTATTCACTACAATATATTATATCAAAACTCACCTTGCTGCTATGCGCGTCCATTTCCCTCCATCTGCTGGTTCCGTTGATAACAAAGTGATACCACACGCCACTTGTTCCTTCAAAAGCCGAACTAGTGGTACCAACGGCTCCAGTGAATATCAGTATTACAGGGATAAAACAAAATAAACTCTAGACAGTTCCTACAAATTACAAAAAATCAGAAACTAAAGTGGGTCACAGGTGACCCACTGCCAAGATAAGGGTTAATGAAACGCTGCAATCATTGTATGGTACTGCAATTGTCATAGACCTGAGGCTCCTCATAACATGGAAAGGCTTTTCAAGTATTCGACAAGTATTGTGATAACATCTGTGAGATCTGTAGTCACAACAGAACAGGCATTAGGCTTTTTGCTTGAATGAGTCCAGATGTTAATATTCAGGTTCCCTAGTTGAGCAGCTATAACTCTCATGAGCATTAGGGCTTCTCTCCTGTGTGAGTCTTCATGTGAATTTTTAGAAATCCTAGTCATGTAGTAGTTCTACATCACAAATGACTCACTTTGCTTAAGGCTAATGGGGGTCTGAACTGGAGAGAAAAAAATCTTAAAAAAACATATTGCTAAACAAGTGAACTTTACATACCAAGACGAAAAAATGATACTGGGAGAAAAGGTGGTTTGGAAATTGGAGTATTTGAACTATATCATCTGGGGCCCGGGGGTTCATTGATGCGAGAGTATTTTTGACCGACTTCAACGCGCCGAAGGCGCGCGAAAGAGGAGGTACTCAATTCGGGTTGTCGTGGGACGACGATTTTTTTTTTTTTTTTTTTTTTTTTTTTTTTTTTTTTTTTTTTTTGTATGTCCGAGTCGCTTGCATTTCTTTATTCTGGTACCAATCTGTCTGATTCTTTTTGAAATTTGTTCTACAAGTATCCGTGGTGGTCCCATTTCAAACAGATTTCATTTTGCTCAGTTAAAAGTATCGAAACTTTGTGAAAGAAGTTGAAAAACGTGGTTCCCGTTTTCGGGAATATTGGTCCGCATTCACTCTTCTTGCCCTGTGACTTCCGACTGAGTCGATGGAGGACCATTTGTGTATAGTCAAATTGAAGGTCTGATTGTAAGCTTTAAAATGATATGCTATATGAGGGGGGTTCCGATAACTAAAAGGTGCTGCGGGGGATGAGAAACGGGGAAATTATAGTGGCTTTTAGGCCAGAACCTGCATGAGCCATATCAAACGTGTCTACGAATGCTCATGTATGTGAGTTTTCCTACCATGTATGAGCGATAATTATAGTACTGTTAGTTAGGTATTCTACTAAGTGGGTGTAGCACATAGCTCCCTCGTCATTCATAATATAGTTGGATATCTAATGGTATAGGAGATCGTCATAACTGCATAGTGCCGTACCAAATATGAGATATGTAGTACAATTTGGTGATAAGAGGGTATTTTACTAAGTGGGTTGTAGCACATAGCCCCCTCATCACCGATAACATGATTAGGTAATAGTAGACGGCATCGTCAGAACTGCATAGTGCCCTACTAATATGAGGTATGTAGTACAGTTAGGTGATGAGAGAGTATTCTACCAAGGTGGTTGTAGCACATAGCTTCCTAGTCATCCATAATATAGTTGGCTATGTAATGGTATAGGAGATTGTCGGAACTGAATAGTGCAGTACCAAATATAAGGTAGGTATATAGTACAATTGGGTGATGAGAGGGTATTCCACCAAGTGGGTGTAGCACATAGCTTCCTAGTAATCCATAATATAGTTGGCTATGTAATGGTATAGGAGATTGTCGGAACTGAATAGTGCAGTACCAAATATAAGGTAGGTATACAGTACAATTAGGTGATGAGAGGGTATTCTACCAAGTGGGTGTAGCACATAGCTTCCTAGTCATCCATAATATAGTTGGCCATGTAATGGTATAGGAGATTGTCGGAACTGAATAGTGCAGTTACGCAGTACCAAATATAAGGTAGGTATATAGTACAATTAGGTGATGAGAGGGTATTCCACCAAGTGGGTGTAGCACATAGCTTCCTAGTCATCCATAATATGGTTGGCTATGTAATGGCATAGGAGATTGTCGGAACTGTATAGTGCAGTTCCAAATATAAGGTAGGTATATAGTACAATTAGGTGATGAGAGGGTACCTATTCCACCAAGAGGGTGTAGCACATAGCTTCCTCGTCATCCATAATATGGTTGGCTATGTAATGGTATAGGAGATTGTCGGAACTGAATTGTGCAAGTACCAAATATAAGGTCGGTATATAGTACAATTAGGTGATGAGAGGGTACCTATTCCACCAAGTGGGTATAGCACATAGCTTCCTCGTCATCCATAACATAGTTGGCTATGTAATGGCATAGGAGATTGTCGGAACTGTATAGTGCAGTTCCAAATATAAGGTAGGTATATAGTACAATTAGGTGATGAGAGGGTACCTATTCCACCAAGAGGGTGTTGTAGCACATAGCTTCCTCGTCATCCATAATATGGTTGGCTATGTAATGGTATAGGAGATTGTCGGAACTGAATTGTGCAGTACCAAATATAAGGTCGGTATATAGTACAATAAGGTGATGAGAGGGTATTCCACCAAGTGGGTGTAGCACATAGCTTCCTAGTCATCCATAATATGGTTGGCTATGTAATGGCATAGGAGATTGTCGGAACTGTATAGTGCAGTTCCAAATATAAGGTAGGTATATAGTACAATTAGGTGATGAGAGGGTACCTATTTCACCAAGTGGGTGTAGCACATAGCTTCCTAGTCATCCATAATATGGTTGGCTATGTAATGGGATAGGAGATTGTCGGAACTGTATAGTGCAGTTCCAAATATAAGGTAGGTATATAGTACAATTAGGTGATGAGAGGGTACCTATTCCACCAAGAGGGTGTAGCACATAGCTTCCTCGTCATCCATAACATAGTTGGGTAGGAGGGAGGATGCCATATAGGAGATTGTTGGAACTAAATAGTGCTGTACAAAATATGAGGTATATAGTACAGTTAGGTGATGAGAGGGTATTCTACCAAGTGGGTGTAGCACATAGCTTCCTCACACACCGATAACATGATTAGGTAGGTAATAGTAGAGAACATCGTCAGAACTGCATAGTGCTGTACCAAATATGAATTATATAGTACAGTTAGGTGATGCAAGGGTATTCTACCAAGTGGGTGTAGCACATAGCCCCCTCATCAACGATAACATGATTAGGTAGGTAATAGTAGAGGACATCGTCAGAACTGCATAGTGCAGTACCAAAATATGAGGTAGGTATATAGTAAATTAGGTGATGAGAGGGTTTTCTACCAAGTGGATGTAGCACGTAGCTCCTCCGTCAATCATGTCATGGTTGTGTTGTTGAATGTGTTGTCAGAACTACCAAGTACCTAGCAATTATGAACAAAGTCGACCAGTTAGGGGATAAGAGAGTAGATTGGTAAGTAGACAAGTGAACCAAATACCTCCTGAAAACTGATCCTAAAATGGAAACTCATCTATATGTATGGAAACTGATCGGATTACAGAATGTGGTCCACCCTACGGCTTCTGGTTCACCTTACTGAAATGATTTACCCGCAGTTTTTCAAACAGTTTTAGTAATACTGTGATTACTAAAACTGTTCGAAAAACTGCGGGTAAATTAATTTCAGATTTATATCTGAAAGGATAACACTAAAGTGCTGAACACTAAAAGTGAAAAATAAAAAATAATATAAAATGGAAAAAATAATAAAATAAAAACCTTTTTAACAAAAAAAATGGACCCGACCTCAAAAATGATGTCTGTAAACACCAAAAAGGGAAAATAATTCTCTCAGCAAATACATACTTGATGTAGTAGGTTGTTGGACATAGATATCTAGTCAACAGATGGTATGTTGGAATACCAACAATTATTTTCAGTGTGATTCACACTTATTGTCACACTCATATCCTCCATCATACGATAGCAGTGACATACTGCCCAATAGTTTTGGAACACTTATATCTACTTGTATTCATGTTTTGTATGGCACGATCGACGCATGTTGTAATACTCACCAGATCATGTGAGTAGTACTTATAAACCACAGCTATCCAGACAGGTAGGTAGGTACGCATTGAAGTCGCCGCCGTGCCCATCTGTAGACACAAACATCTTATAGATCTTCTACTTACCAACATATTATTCTTTTTCGCAAATATACACACCTCTCATACTACGAACATGCTTCCACACTGAGTATGAATGTAAATAGCTAATTAGGTAACAACGCTTCCGAAGGTATGTAGCGACATTACAATATGTCCACCAATATAATAATAAAGTCTCATGTAATAATAAAGTCCCAAAATACTAGTCACAACCATTCCTAGGGAGGTTCACACTTACTATTACTCATATGGCAGCAGAGAGACGTACTAGGTACCTGATAGTTTGGGGAGCACATTTAACTCAACGGTAACAGATCATCGAATAATTTATCGGTAGTAAGTTTGTGTCTACAGATGGGCACGATGGCGACTTCAATGCGTACCTACCTACCTGTCTGGATAGGCTGTGGTTTATAAGTACTACTCACATGATCTGGTGAGTATTACAACATGCGTCGATCGTGCCATACAAAACATGAATACAAGTAGATATAAGTGTTCCAAAACTATTGGGCAGTATGTCACTGCTATCGTATGATGGAGGATATGAGTGTGACAATAAGTGTGAATCACACTGAAAATATTGTTGGTATTCCAACATACCATCTGTTGACTAGATATCTATGTCCAACACCTACTACATCAAGTATGTATTTGCTGAGAGAATTATTTTTCCTTTTTGGTGTTTACAGACATCATTTTTGAGGTCGGTCCATTTTTTTTGTTAAAAAGGTTTTTATTTTATTGTTATTTGCTAGTACCTATCTTGAAGACACATTATCCTGACGACACAAATTTCCCTAAGCTTCCAACTACAAAGTAGGGTAGGAGTGTGCGAAAGAATAAGGTGGGTATGACTCACCCATCAAAGGCACCAATGTTCCATCATCTGTGGAGACATACATTGTCCTGTGAAAAACAGAATCTGAATCTACGGCATCTCTAATTTCTATGTCCACACCGAGGCCATCTAATTCGGGGTCTGGAGGTAGGTCTGCAACATACTCCCCTCCGCCAGTGAGAAGACGTCCACGTTTTTCTCCGGCTAGTAAGGCCTTTCTTCTTGTTTTATTGTCCCAAGCTTTACGCAGTTGGATGACAGTTCTCTAAAATTGAAATACAAATGATAATAGACGTTAACCACATGAATATTCACATGATTATGTATCCGGCCCTAGTACAATGAGCCGGACATGTAAGCGCTCCTTGGAATTTATGCAATTTACCAAATGTGTTCAACTAGGTTCCTTTTCCTTCAATTCAGTACTTCAGTATTGTACACATTTTGCTTCCGAGTCTATAAGGTAGCGGAACCATTTTGCTCACTTTTGGGAGACGAAAAAAACCAAAATCTTCTAAAATCAGAATTTTACTTGCATTTTACTTTTTATTTGTATTTTGTTTCTGAAAAATGTTCGTTCCATATTTGTCCAAAAACCCTAGATACCTACTGGCAAAACTAGATGATGTTATAGTCAAATTTGTATGAAATACTAAGGTAATGTTGGCTTGGGGTCACCCAATAAAAAAAGTCTGTTAAGTGGGTGTGGCACATAGCTTCCTCGTATCCACAACCCGATTATATAGAAGATCCGATGCATAGTAGTTAATCTCAAAACACCAATCTCTAAGTACCTTCCACTACCCTCATAGGGGACCATCTACACGCTAATCTGGACAATCCTAGAAAATGTCATCAAATACGGATGAAAAATGTGTTATGGCTGTTACAAGGATTTTACGTTTGCGCTTGTGCAGAGGCTACTGTGAATGTCAAGGCTTTGATTTTCATTAAGGTCCATCTACAACCTAATCCGCGTAATCCCTAAAAATGTCATCGAAATCGGGTAGAAAATGTGAAAGTTATGGCTGTTACGAGGAATTCACGTTTGCGCATGCGCAGCGGCTACTATCATTCCGGGGGTGATTATCTTCATAGGGGACCATCTAAATACTAATCAGTAACATCCCTGAAAAATTCATTGAAATCGGATGGAAAAGTAGAAGTTATGGCCGTTACAAGGAATTCACGTTTGAGCATGCGCAGTCGCTTCTATCAGTCCGGGGATGATGATTTTCATAGGGGACCGTCTACACACCGACCCGCACAATCCCTGAAAATTTCATGGAAATCGTACAATAACTTCGTATAGTTATGCCCGTTACAAGGATTTCATGGCAGACAGACACACAGACACGGAACCAAAATTGTTCAGAAAGGTCTAAAACGCAAAACGCGAGTGAAACGTTTGATTTTGGAGAGTTTTTAATTTTCATCCTTGAAAAGTGAAAACAAAGCTTCCGCTACCTTGGTAGACTCGGAAGCAATAAAGAATTAACAGCCAGTAGGCCCTTGAAATAATGAAAGCAGATGTACCGTTTTTGCTTCTGAGTCTACCAAGGTAGCGGAAGCTTTGTTTTCACTTTTCAAGGACGAAAAAAAAGTTCTCCAAAATCAAAATTTTCACTCGCGTTTTGCGTTTTAGACCTTTCTGAACAGTTTTGGTTCCCTGTCTGTCTGTCTGTCTGTCTGTGTGTCTGTCATGAATTCCTTGTAACACGCATAACTATACGAAGTTACTGTCCGATTTCTATGAACTTTTCAGGGATTGTGTGGGTTGGTGTGTAGACGGTCCCCTATGAAAATCATCATCCTCGGACTGATAGAAGCGACTGCGCATGCGCAAACGTGAATTTCCTTGTAACGGCCATAACTTCCACATTTTCTACCCGATTCCGATGCTATTTTCAGTGATTATGCAGATTTGGTTGTAGATGCTCCCCTATAAAAATCATCACCCCCGGACTGATAGTAGCCGCTGCGCATGCGCAAACGTGAATTCCTCGTAACAGCCATAACTTCCACATTTTCTACCGATTTCGATGACATTTTTAGGGATTACGCGGATTAGGTTGTAGATGATCCCCAATGAAAATCAAGGCCTTAAAATTTACAGAAGCCTCTGCGCATGCGCATACGTAAAATCCTTGTAACAATTGTAAAAATCCTTTGTAAAAATTTACATTTTTCATCCGAATTGATGAAATTTTCTAGGATTGACCAGATTAGCTTGTAGGTGGACCTCTATGAGGGAAGTGAAAGGTACTTAAAGATTGGTGTTTTGAGATTAACTACTATGCATCGGATCATCTATACAATCGGGTTATGGATACGAGGAAGCTATGTGCCACACCCACTTGGCAGACGTTTTTGATTTGTGAGAGGGGGAGCCCTAAATAGAACCCTTGATTAGCATTTTAGCGAAATTATCGGGATGTGTTACATTCATATTATGGGAATGAGGAAGCTTCGGGAACACCCACTTGGCAGACGTTTTAGGTACCTATTTATATTTTATTGATATTATCGAGGTTTTCTATTATTATCATCGAGGTAGCAGGTAGAACTCACCTAGCACTGGTAGAGAACATGCAAGGAGAAATACAACGTTGAAAAGCGCGTAGGTACTTTGCAAATTACAAAACAATGAACGAGCTCAAAGAAAAGGAGCACCAATATTAATATCATATACTTATTGAATATAATTAGCTACTTACTGTTGGGTATATCCGCTGAAATTAAAATCTCTCGCGATGTTCTCCCAACACTTTTTTGTCAACAACTGAGACCGCATCTGTTTTTTTGTTTTCCACGATCTCCTTATTTTCCATTATGAGTTTCCTCAACCTGGGTTTTTCCTGTTCGCTGAAAATGGCTCTCTTTTTCTCCATTTGGAAACTCAATAAAAAAAAATGAAAAAGAAACACTTGTTGAAGAAGGAACGCCAACAGAAACACTGAGGTCCAAAGTCTTCTTCGTCTTCTTTTTTTCTTTGTTTTATTTAACGCAGATTTATCTATGTTGAT